>JAEANM010027204.1:0-10587 GCA_017656035.1 Myanophis thanlyinensis | reverse complement strand
CTTCCCTTCCCTTCCCTTCCCTTCCCTTCCCTTTCCTGAATAAGGGGGATTCTCTATCCTAGTTCCTTCTGAGTGTGCATTGTGGGATGACCCTCTCCATGCTTTACTCAACCTACTTGGATCAATTTGTCAAGAATACTATCAGATAAATATCCGTCATTTGAAACCTTTATAGTGGCAAACGCAAATAAATCAGAGACACATTTTTGCTAAGCACATCAGCAGACAGCTCTAGCCTAATGTATTGGCCTTCAGACCTCCAATGAAGTTGTTTCCCACCCATCCTGTAAGGAGTAAATTCTGGCTAAATGAAACATTTTATAGGGAAACCAATTTAACCTGTAGCACATCTGTCCTATTTAACAAATGTTTAATTGATTAAGTAATTTGTCCACAAAGCAGTTACATGGCTATTAACTGATTTTCATCTTTAAGTTTATATTTAGTGTTCATTTGCCTAATTAATTTAATTATTACGCTTCCCTTCACTCAACAAATTATTATTGACCTGAGTATTGACCTAAAAAGTGTTTCCAAGTATCCATTTATACAATGAAAAATTTTTTAACCTTCCAGAATTCTCTTGTAGAAATATATGATATGTTTGAACCACGATATAGTCTCCTTGCTCAAGAGGCACTAAATACTATTTGAAATTCCATTTGATATTAAATAATGTTTGATGTCTGCAAGTTTTGGCAGGTTTTCACTAGTACACTTGACATGCAAATAATATTGAGTACATGAAAGTTGGATGGATGTACTTAGCAGTATCTGGAAAAGTGTGAAAACTGGCATGCAATAGTGCTTAAAAATTGCAGTTAACTCTTAATAAGCAATTAAAGCTTTTATCAAGATGTGGTAACCTTGGTTATATTGCTGTAGCAGTATCCCTTTGTCAGTATAATAAATATCATTGTTAGATCAAGTCTCCGTTCTCTGCTATAGCTCCTATTAAATGAAGGAAGCTTCCAATCTGAAAGCAGAGGACAGAGGTTCTCACTGCTGGCATGATGTTGGATGATGGGTGTCATGATCCAAAGCATGAAAAAGACAGGTACAATCCCATTTTGATTTAATTTTCTCATTCAGAATCAAGATTTCATTTTCTCATTTCACATTCTAAATTTGCTCAAACCGGAAATTCAAGCCCATTTTGAATGTTTGCAATGCTACCTTACCAAGTTGATTATAATAAAAATTTGTACAGTATAGGTCAAAATGTTTGAACCATCAGAGATCAGGGTGTGTATCATTATTTGTTTTCAATACTTCCCCTCCCCCAGCTTTGGCAGATTCGTTTACTTTTTAGTCTTTTAATGAATGCTTTGTTCTGATGTACCCAAAGTCTTAATGCTCTGATTCCCTACAGACTCTAAATTCTATCTTAAATTTCTCCCCAGTGGGATCCATATAGAAGCCGACTCAAATACCTAATGGCGCCACAGGAAATTCTCTTGTAATAGATACCCTATGGTGTAAAACCAATATTTTGTTTTTAAAGTGATTTCCTTCCCCCCCATCCCAGTCTTCCTAACTTGCTTTTTGACCAAGCCAAAACATCAGAAGTTATTATCAGTCCTGAAGGAGAGAGTTTAATAAGCTGAATGGTGGCTGGCTAACGGATTATTACACAACTTCTCAATTAATTTCATGTAATCCTTGTTCCATATCACATATTCCAGAGAAACAGAGAGACCAAAGCAATTATGATAGGATTTGAACTTAACCTAATGTGCGTTCTTTAAAGGTGAATTAAGAGAAGTGTGCATCCTTAGCAATTTCATAGGCACAGTAAATTTACATGTAACACACAGGAAAATTGAATTTTTCTTCTTTGTAAGATTCTCTTCAATCAAATTGAATTGAATAACTGGAAAAAAAAAACCTGATGAAATGGTGAGCATGGGTCTAATAAGAAGTCCTAGAAATGGATATGCAGTTCACTCCACTTAAGGGATGGATATTATAGGATCTAAGTTGTTTCTAGGCCTGCCAAACAAGTTATAGATTATTGTATCCAAGTAAAGCATATATATCATGTATATCTCACCACATACCATACATACAGGTAAACCTTGATTTACAACCACAATTGAGCCCAACATTTCTGTGGCTAAGCAAGACAGTTGTTAAATGAATTTTCCCCATTTGATGTCCTTTTTTGTCACCATTATTAAGTGAACCATTAAGCAAATCTGGCTTTCCTATTGACTTTGGTTGCTGGAACCCAGCTGAGAAGGTTACAGATGACATGACTCCAGGACAGTGCAATTGTTGTAAATATATGCCATTTGTCAAGTGTCAAAATTTTTATCACATAACCATAGGAGTGCTGTAATGGTCGTAAGTGTGAAAACTGGCCATAAATCTTTTTTTCCAGTGCTATTGTAACTTCGAGTGGTCATTAAATGAATGGTTGTAAGTGGAGGACTACCTGAATGAATAGAGAATACCAAAACAAACAAAAGATATTATAAAAACACTCACTTCTGCGTATCACCTCAATTAATCCTTTCTTAAAACTGCAGTACAAAGTCTTTCTACTGCAAGAGTTTTTATGGAGGGCTTCACATTTCACAAAATCATGTGTAGTCACCAAAATATTTTTTTTAAAAAATGTATAAAAATTAATCCTCTAGATCTATGAAATCTATGTAATTTCTGCCCCATTGCTCAAGAAATCACTGCTATTGTCTTCTCTGGGAACTATTTTCCTTCCAAAGTATAATAAGATCCAAAGCTACAACACACAAGAAAAATCAGCAAAGATATAGATCAGTTAATAGGCAAGGAGCCAATCAGCAGAATGAATGGTTAAAATTGGGAATTATGGAGAAGAATGACTAATGTCAACAAGTCATTGGCCCGCACCTGATATAATAAGTCAGGAATTTAATATTATATCCTAGCTGGCACAAAACCTAGTAAATTCCAATAGGTCACATTTTATACATTGCTAATTGTCTATATGAATACAATTACAAGGATCAGAAAGAACTAAAAGCTGATTGGAGTATGCAACACTTGAAGTCCAATTTAAAAAATGATTGTTTGGATGTTGGGTGGCTTGATGACATAAAAGAACACCCACCTGATACAAATTCATTGGTCCAATTCTTGTATTTTATTTTTTAAGTTCCTAATGCTGAGAATGATTCTGGTCCTAAGGCAGAATATAGTGCTGCATAAATAAAAGAAAATCTAGTTGAATCCATATCTGGATTGAGCAACATTGCTTACTCATAATTTCTATGATTCTAATTCCACCATAGACACATTGAAAATAAGGAAAATGTTGAAAGTCTGTGTGGTTACAAAAATTATTCCACACACTTTATCAAGAGGTTAAGTTGCACACTCAAAGAAAAAAGAGCTCAGTTGTTTCTGGGAAAAGCTAACAATTAAGGCCCTGATTTCTATAGACAGACAAATTTAAAAACCTTCTGTTAATTGCTTCAGCAATGTAAAACATTACTCAGTGCACACACACACATCTGCTTTGGCCGTATAGACAACTTGAAATTAAGCTTAGAGAATAATTAGCTCAGGAAATAAGAGCTGGGCACTAAGATTGTAATTGTTCTATCATACCCTTATTATTTAAAAGTGGAAAGGAGTTGTTTATAATAACCATCTTAGATTACCAAAATGGTGGCTTAGCCATTTATCAGATGTTCATGAGAAACAGGGAAGGCAGGCTGAATATGCAGGACCCTGTCCCTCTGTTACCCCCTACTTGTCTTTGGCATGTTCTGGCGGGTGACAGAGCATAGCAGTGTGTCGGGCTTGACATTTATCCTGAGAATAAATCACTTTGGATAGCCTTAAAGGGTAAATAATTGAACACAGATTAGTGTTGAAAAGTGAGAAGGAGGAATAAAGTAAATTCAGCTCAAGAGGCCACCAACATATAAAAGTCAATATTCCCCCTAGTTTGTCCTTTCACCAATGAATGCAATCCTTGAGTACATTTATTTATTGTATGTGTAGACGTGCATATACATATATAATATGAATGTGTGTGTATTGCTGACTCAATAAAGAGAATATACTTCTTGTAATACAATCTACACTACAAAAAGAGGTATCACTTTCTAAGGCAATTACAGAGAAGTAAGTTTAGACTGCCTAAAAGCAACCCACACGCTCATCTACCCTTCCCCCCATGTTAGGTTACTGTAGATAATCTGGTGAGTGGCTTGTCACAGATAACAAATTGTGTCAATAGAGTCTTTTAAAAGAGTGGGTTAATTTGTGACCATTAAAAACATCTGTAACTGCAAATTGGGGTTCAGGGATGAGATTCAGTTCACTTACCGTTTCAATATTGGACAGTTGTATAATTCATTGGGGGTTGTGTCTTCTTCCCCCCCCCCCAGCTTTTCCTATAATATCTGAAATCAAACAGTTGTGCTCTAACTCTCAGTAACTGCTTAATCTACAAGGGATACCTAACTTTTAATTCTAAAATTAAGTAATATTCATCCAGCTCACTTAAATGTATTCAAACAACAGAGCCCTCTATGCTTGAATTACATTTTCTGTTTAAAATTGGGTGGTTTCAATGCAATTGTAATGGGGTGGTGGTGGTTTAAAATAAAACTTTCGATAACCTCAGTAAAGTGAGGGTCAGTTTGGTATCAAAAGCCAGTTTGCTGTAATGGTGAAGACAACAATCTAGAAACTGGGAGGTCATGAGTTCTAGTCCTGTCTTATGCACAAAGCCAACTGGCTGATCCTGGACCAATCACTCTTTGTCATCCCTAGGAGGAAGGCAACAGCAAATCACTTCCAAAATTTGCTAAGAAAACTGCAGGGACCTGTCTAGGTAGTTGCTAGGAGTTAAAATTGATTTGAAGGTTACAAAACAAAACAAAACAAAAAACAAAAAAAAAACACCACCAACAACCTTTCAACAAAAACATTTTTACAAAATTTATTTAAATGTACAATGTTTAAGCAAATATTGAAATTAAAAACATTATTTTTTAATTAACATTAAAAAGTCTCAGAAACAATACAACTCCCCCATTCAAGCCAAGCCAAGCACAACATCAAAACAAATGAAATCTATTCTCCAAAGCACCTAAAGGCAGGACAAGAAGTATCTATCTATCTATCTACTGCCCCTCTCCCAAAAAGGGACTCGGGGCGGTGTACAACCATCTAAAAAACAATAAATTAATAACAATTTAAAAACAAATTAAAAAGTATTAAATGGGTGGTTGAATAAAAAATTTAAAATTATAAAATTTAAAAACCAATTTAAACCCCCGTTAATTAATGCTAATTAATGTTAAGTAATGGATGGAATATAATTAAGGAGAGAACCAATCCAGAACAAGGAAAAAATGTTCACAGTACCAAAAATGGCACTGGCCCAGCAGAAGACTTTCCATTTCATGGTAACTTGATTACCTATCATATTTTTCAAATTTCAGGAAGGAGCTAGTATAACTAGTAGTTAAGTGCAAGTATACATTTGTGATAAGAGAAAAACCCAAATGCATTTTTTTCCTTGCAGTCTCAGTCAAGAGAAACTTAGTTGACCCTGGTATGTTATAACTTAGTTGACCTCTTGTGGGTTTGAGCACAGCTATTTTTTTTCAGATGGCTGCCTTCTCTTGCTGACATAGATGAATATCAAGCTTCAGAATCAGAATAACAGAGAATGAGATATCACATACAAGTAGTCCTTGACTTATGACAGGTCTCTTAGTGACTAGTCAAAGATATAATAGACATCACTGGGGGTACTTACAACCCATTTCCAAAGTTCTGACAGCTGCTTCCCAGTCATGTGACCACATTTTGAATGCTGGGTAACCAGCTTGCATTTATAACCATTTGCAGTGTCCCTCTGTCATATAAACACATTTTATGATTTTTTTTTTACTTAAAGCCGACATTTGCTTCCAGTTTTCAGCAAAATCGGCCCAAGGCAACAATAGGTTTGCTTAATGACTGTGGTGTTCACATAAAGACTGTTGTGTCCCCTTAATGACTGCTGTTAAAAAGATCATAAAATTGGGTTGGCTACATGGATTTTACAACTTTACAATTTTACAACTGTCACAACTTGCAACCATAACAGGCAGGCTCCATTATGGTTGTAAGTTGAGGACTATCTATGCACCATATATTAAAAAAATCAACAGAATTAAGTTGATTCTGATCTTTGGAGCAGCTCTTTAGGTCTGAAGGAAATGTTGTCTACTGAAATACATCCTTAGACACATTGCTAAATGATTGTAGTGTTCATCCTTTCCCACTCTCTCAGAAAACAGATGGGATCCAACCAATAATTTCTCTCATTCTTTGTCAAAATATTTTGCCTGTTAATTGTGGGATGTTATAAAGCTGGCCACTATTCTCAAAATAATAGATGAGATTATAAAAATGTTGTAGGAAGCCAGCTGCAAGGACAAAGTAAGTTGTTTGTTTCATCCATCAATTTGGATATATTTGTGGAGGCCGATAACCAGTGGTGATTTCAGAAGAAGGGGTAGGCCTCTGCTTATCTATAACATACACAGGATTTGTGCTGCCAATAGAAGGCCTAACCTCGCCTACTCAATTGCCTTTCAATTTCCTTGTTCCCCACAAAGTTTGATTTCTCTTATGCCATTAAAGTAGCTGATGGGCTTTGTGCTATACAGTAGGATTTATTCTTGTGATTTCTGTCATCATTCTATTTTGACTGAAAACAAGTGTTCATATTTTTTTTTTTGGCTTAAGACACAAACAAGTTTATTTTAATGGCATCTTAGCAACAATTCTTTATTATTATTTGCACATCCTTTGTGGATATTCTTCATTAAAAATAAATGTTCCACTCTGAATCTGCTGTTTAGTCTCAAGGATCATTTAAAACCAGCTTTAATTTAAGCCTAAGGAAAGCAGTAGCATCCTAAAGTTTCTCTGGTGAAATACAATAGTTGCATGTTGCTTTATTTATTCAGGACTTCATCTCCCCCTCCTCTCCCCCACTAACAAATATATGCTTGCTCTATGGAGCTATTGGAAAGCCAAAACAACCTGGGTCAAGTTGACTGGGTCAGTTCTGCTATCCTTTAAACATTGAGGAAACCAAAGGCATTGATTTGTGATTCCCTATGGAACAATTTAATGCACGAAACTGTTTAAAGATACAGAGTCCATGATGGAGGAGTAAATATACAATCTCTCCATCAGGTTTAATGAGTTGCCAATGGTAGGAGTACAATATTTACTGATCTAATTTGCATAGCACATCTCATTATTAAATAAAGTGGCCTACATGGATGGGATTTAGATCATCTCACAGGATAATTTATAGACCTGGGAGGATTACTACTTGGCCATTATCCATCCTTCGTATCTCATTGGATAAACATAGGTGTCAACCAGCCCAGATAATAAATGGTTAAATAAATTTGCATCTGGTAACCCAGGGCATTTTCTGAAAGTATGTATTGACAAAAGTATTCTTTAATTACAACTGCTGTTAGTACAATTGTTCAAAAGGCATTAACACAGTTACTCCAGCTTGCCTCCATCTATAGTTAAAATGGTTGATTAAAGTAGGATGGAAACAAGAGTGAGTTACAAATGGAAGAGCCTGATCCCTAAGAAAATATTGGCCTATTCAAATACCAGTAAAGAAATCCAGTGAAGAGAAGAGAAGAGAAAGAAACTCATCCAAATACTGTACCTGCTTAAGATTTGTCAATAATTTCCTTGCAATAAGTGGCTATGAAAAAAAATCTACCATAAATAATTTGATCTAGGAAATAAAATGGTATTTTCAGCTATCCAATATTGCCTGCCAATCCCATTACATATTGTTATGCCTGTCACAGTTCTCTTTAGCCCAACCAGCTTCAGACAATTATAATTTCTGTGGAAGATCAGGATTATCTGATCTTGAAACTAAGAATGAAGAATGAAATGAAGGAAAGGGTGGACAAGGGAATTTGACTGCTACAAGATAAGACCACACCAATTAATTCCTTGTTATCTACTCACCACAGCAAAGAAGTTAAACTCATCTTCCCAGCCCCTGCATTGGAGTGCAAAAAGCAGCTGTTACTTCAGAAATATCCTCTGGGATGTTGGCAGATGCATTTTAGAACCCAACAAAAACTTTCAATTCTTAGGACATTAAGATCTCAAAGGATTCCAGGGTGAGGACAAATTCCTAAACTTATTCTTAAAAGTACAGATGGGAGGAAGATCCATTAGTTTATATTCTGGGGATTAATTTATGGACTGAAATTTAGTTTACATTTCCAGTGCATACTTCTCAGTATTTTGCAAACAAATTACCAATGAGAAATGCAGCATGGAAAATTCCATTTAAAAGTATGTATTTGTAAACATTTCATACACAAGTGCACTAATCATGGAAAATGAAAAACTGTACATTAAACAAAACTGTAAATAAAAATAAAAATGCAAAAAATAAAATAGACGTGTTCACTCTTGTTTGGAAGCAGAAGGATTAAGAATTGCAATTCCTAGTTTCAATATCAGAGATATTGAACTTATTTGCAAACCAGAATTTTAATTGGATCTGTGGCCATTAACTTGACATATGGATTAACTGGCCAAATTAATGCTTTTGACTGCCATTCCAAGACTCTTAAAAAATGGCTGTTCTTTTTCCAAACAGATCAAAATACCTAGTAATTACTGTACCTCTCTGCAAGGTTTGAGGATCCACGCACAAAGCTTGGCCATTTTTTTAAAATAATAAGATAGTTTTGATTAAGATCAAGCCAAGCAGTAGGTCACGGGAAGGAAACAGTGGCCTTTGACAGAAGGGAGTTGACAAGTGATGAAGTAAGGAATGTGCTGATGTCCTTGAGCCGAATGAGGGGCAAAGTGTGGGAAGATGCAGGCACATGAAGATGAAATCACTGTTGGGTTAATTAATTGGGGTGGGATGACTGCACATTCAGGGGAGGAAAGAGGCTTAGCTTGCCCTAAATCTAAATTTCAAGTAGCAGCTACAAAGGATTCTGGAGCTACAGGAAACATGGAAGCTATTGGGTGAAGCTTGAATTGGCTGCTATCCAAAGGAGTATGTCAAATATTAGTGAAAACAGACTGCAGCTGTTGTGTACAAGAGTATTTTCTTACAATTATGCTTTCATTCCTTCTCAAATGAAACTCCATGCCCAGCAGGATTGCCAAGGGTACCATGGTGGGGATGTATCTACACTAAGCTGGAAGATCATCAAGATCAAAACGCAAAGTGTGAACAGAGCAAAATCACCAATTCTGTGGGATCAGTCACCTTTGGTTGCTTTATGTACAAAACTGTTTAGGGTCCAGAAATATTTTGTCCCTTGAGGGACAATACTCAATTAACCAAAGTCTTATTTTTCTTCAAAGCCAAGTTTGCACTCTTGAGCTTTTAGAAAAATCCTGGTGCATATTGCTGGAGCATCATTGTCCATCAGTACAATGGGATCCACCTTGCAACTCTAGAGACATGCTTGGCCCTACAAAATGGGCACATTACAGCACCCATCTTGCTCCATTATGCATTTCTATTTAATGTTTATTATGTTTCAGAGGTTTTTGGAGAAAAATTGCTCTCTTAAAATATTTAAGGGAGTTGGGCATACTGTACTGTCAGCATACTGAGGATGTATTTACTCATTAAAATTGTTTCAATGTTTTCTCTCTAACTTCCTGCCACTGCTCCTGGAAGATTATACATGGTGAAATTAGAAGAAAGCCAGAAATGACCCCAGGGTAATCACGCTAGCCATAATATCAGAGCAGTTCAGTTTGTCCTGGATTTTCTAGGAATGTTGTATTGGTCAAAAAATATCTCTATAGCTATTAATCTTGTCAAGGACTTTTGCCCTCCTGTGCTGCTTTACAGGATGACTTTAGAAAATGTGCGCTGAACTTTTGCTGCATTGAACAACAACAACATCAACAACAAATGAATGCTCCGAATTGGCACATTCATTTTAAACGATTTCGCATTTTCTGAGTTTCTGATCCTTTTCTTTTCTTTTTTGCAAAGCATGATAAAGCTTCCCCATTTCATCAAGCAGTAGTAACTTTCTGCGATTTTTCTATTTTCAACAGAACTATTCCACGCCAAAGCAAAATGAAGGAAACTATTTGTTGTTATAGTTACATAAATCAACTGCTAAGTCATGATTCATTCAAAGCAGAACTCCAAATGTAACCCTGGTGAAGCTCAAGGAGCAACTCCTCATCTGTGATTCCATGATACTATCTTTGTTCCGCAAGTGAGCCAATCTATTTTTGGCTCATTTGCAGTTCAATAGGAAATAAAAGGTGGGAAGGTAACAGCACTCTGTGCGCCTTTGGCATTTAGTCATGCCAGCCACATGAACATGGAATCGTCAGCAGACAGAGCTGGCTTTTCCGCTAAGAAACGGAGATGAGCACTGCCCCCTAAAGTCAGGAATGACTAGCACGTAAGTGTGAGGGGAACATTTACCTTTACCTAGGAAATAAATGGAAGCCAACTTTTCAGCAGAACTACTGGTGCTTTGTGAAGCTTAAGCTGATTAACATCTTATTGATGGGAGATCTTGTCTCACTTTTTATTAT
>JAEANM010027203.1:0-10587 GCA_017656035.1 Myanophis thanlyinensis | reverse complement strand
CTGGGGTTTTAATTTATACTTAATTTATTTTAAACCAATTTAATTTAAATTAAATTTTAACTGTTTGTATTTTAATTATTTTTAAACTGATTTTAATTGAATTTTAACTATAATGATAATATTAATAGGACAGCCTTTATTTAATTATTTAATAGGTTTTTAAATTGTTATTGTATCTATGTTTTTATTGGCTGTGCACTGCCCCAAGTCCTTAGGGAGAAGGGGCGGTATATAAATCAAATAAAACCTTAAAACCTTAAAACCTTTTATACCTCCCCCTCTCCCGAAGGACTCGGGGCTTCAATGAAGGACATTGCCATTGGACAATTTTTATCCAGATGGAGTCAAAGTTAGAAGAGACTTCCTGAACTCAAAATTAACTAAAATATAACCATTTCCAATGGATGTGCTCTCTAAGTTTGATTAAAACTAGAACCAAGGTAAAGTTTGGGTATTCATTCATTTTATAAGCATTGGTTTTACACAGTTGGCATCCCAGATTTATTTTTAAATAATAAAGGTTGTTGAAATAAAGATAAGATGTGTGAATTATTTACAATGCTGTTTGTTTTTAATCAGAGTTGGGTGAACATTTTAAAATGTAAAATAACACACAGCCAGTATTTTCAAAATGATTGCCTCAGGTTTCAAAAGTTCATGAGATTTCAGTTGGGGAAGGACTTGGTGTATATCACTAGAAATGTTCTAAGCTCTATCCAGCTGTTGCTGGTGACATTATGAAATCTATTGATGAGTTAACTGGAGAAAAAGAGTATTTCTCCTATGATCAAATATTCTGGTTTTGGGTGTGGAAAAATGTGGTTGTTCCACAACAGAAATACATCTTTAAGAGAAAGACATCTGGAATCTGTGCAAGAAATTATTAACAACTGTGTATTTATTGTGCTATAAACTGAACATCCAAAAAGCTGCTTCGAGGCTCTTGGGAATAGTTGCAGAGCAATCCAATCAGTCATCTAATCAATCAATCAATCAATCAAAAACTAGGCTTGTTGATGACAGATCCTTAGATATACACTGAGTTTTCCTTGTTCTGCCCATCTGGTGCTTGAATGCCAACAATTGTGACAAGACGTAGACAGATGTGTCCAAGTAAAGAAATAATGGGAGCAGATAAGTTTAGGCACTGTCAATGAAATGACTGAAAAGAGAATTGCTGGGTAGAGAAAGAAGAGTGATATACATGTTGGGGGAAGGAGGAAGACATTTCCCATCCCATCAAGAAGAAGTGATGGGACATGCCTAAATTGTAGGACTGCTACAATTTGTCATGCCCCATCAATATTGCCTACCCTGCCCTTGTCCACCCACATGGTCCCCATTCCATAGCTCTGGAGGATGGGCTGTATGCATTTAGAAGGCCCAGTGACGCCTACAGCACACAATGGGAGCGAAAGCTGAAGAAAAAATTTACATCCTGGATACTGATCCTCAAGAGGCTTTCTATGCACAGCTTGACTGATGGGATATTAACGGTAGTGGCTACACAGCCTATGCAGAACTTGTCTTTGCAGCTGAAGGAAAGGAGGTAAGTGGGTGGAAAGCAAAAGAAGCAGGATCTTTCAGACAAATGATCAAAGGCCAGGCAATCCCTGAGAGATGTGAGGAACGTGAGCTGGACTCCATGTATTCATAGCCAATTGCAGGCCAAGAGGGAGAGGATAGAGGAGAGGAGCTCCAGCAAGACAAGAGAGAGAGAGAAAGGCCACATGTGGTCTGTTTGTCTCCATGATTAAGTCATATTCTTCAGGAAAAAAAGCCCAGCAGTAATTCATTGGCACTGAGACTTACATTCATAATTTTGGGGTGAGTCCAGCAAGAGGTTTGGCTGCTTCAGTGACAGGAGCGCATAATATGCAGTCCTTGGGGAAACATACCAATCCCCAGCTGCTAATCTGAAGAAATGAGTAGGACTAACATGGTGGGTGGCAAAGCAACCAAATCACAAATCCAATAACTCCAACAGCAGATCTTACTTGGAACCCCTCCCTTAGCATATTTCTCCCTTTTCCCTTCTGCTATTTTCCATACATCACAGGGGGAAGCACAGTTCTCAAAGCGTTTCCCCAATTCCATCTGAGAAAAATATTTTTAAATATTTTAAAAGCCACATATTGCAGTTGGGATCTAGACTGACAGAATTTCCTAAGAAAGAAATGGCGCTCCTGAGAAGGCACATATCCCTTGCCAAGTTTTGCTATCCCAACACAAAGAATGTTCCCTTCTCACCCAGTTCAGAAACTGAGATGTAGGTGGTGAGAAAGGCAAAGCTGGCATGAGTAGTAGTGGGAGAAAGGTGCTCTGCAAATTCCTTGCTCCATCAAGAGCCAATCAAGTGTGGATGGCCGAAAGGAGTTTGTGAGTGTAGAAGAGAGGAATACTCTGCAACATTTTATACCAAGTATATGAATTTTCTACATAAACTTGGGAAGATGGTCTGTGCCTACATCACATGGGACAAATCCTGCAATCAGCATTCTGTTGTTTTTGACCCCCTGTGAACATCATAATGCAAGATTTTTTTTAAAAAAAATGTTGATAAGTAAAGACAATATTTACATCTTCTGAGAAAGATTTCTCAAGACACGGTTCTCTGTTGACTCTGGCAAGGAAGGACTTCTCCCATTTCTCTCAAAATCTAGCTTGTGAATTTGGAGTGGGAGGGAAGGTTCACCCTTGGCTGGGATCATTGCTTCTTACCCACAAGATATGAATACGGCCTCTTCTCTGCCATGATGCAATTGTGTGCAAAGGCAACTGCACTTTAGCTCCTCATTTTCTTTACATATTCTCCTGGCTGGATGGCTGAATTGGTCAGGAAGAAAAAGAAATTGTGTTGCTCTTATTGTGCATAAAGTTTATTCTTTATTCATTAAATTAATATTCTGTCATTTTTTTGGTAATTTAAGCAGCATAAATAGTACTCCTTCTTTCCACTATGACCTTGGGAGGTAGGTTGCCCTGAGAGTGTGAAGTTGCTCAGTGAGTTTTTGAGGCTGAAGGTAGTTTTGAGTTTGGGACTCTCTGATTTAAGTCCAATCATCACTATGCCACACTGGCTCTTTGAAACATTTGTGCTGAGGTTGGTATCAGCAATCTTCTATTTATAAGTCAATATTATAAACAGCTATCATGGAATTCACCGCTATTTCCCAATATAGCTCTGAGCATTGACTCTGCTATCACCACTAGAAGGTGCCTCAACAGGTTGCATTGTAGGGTAGGACTGTGTATTTCTGTCAGTTTGGCAAGTAAGACTTGTGTAAGACATGCTAATGGCCACACTTCAAAAGTGGGTATAACTCCCCCAAAAATCAAAGCAGAAGTTAAAAGATTTTGAAGTTCCACATGTGGAAATTCATAGAAAACCCGAGAGAAACCAAAACAGATGTATACATCTATTCTTAGTGAGGAATAATGTTTGTGTGGAGTTTAATAGGCCATTCTGTTTTCCTTTTTAAAAACTCGCTCTGGGGGCTTCCTTCTGCCATTTTGCTTTCATGTTGTAAATGAAATAAAAAAAGTGGAAGCTTCCATGCTTGCAAATTTAATAAGAGGAAGTATAATTTTTCTAGTCTAATTATTGATACCATTGATTCATAAAACCATAGTCATAGATCATGTAGTTTTGACTTCCTGGCTTGAATTTTTCTTTATTCCAGATGAATGTGCTCTGAGTAGGAATTTGTTTGTGATGATATTTCTTTGGTAGACCATCCTAAGCTGTATTATAATTCAGTTATTAATTGAGCAGATGTCAATACTCTTCACACTGCACTGCACTGGATTGCTGGAGGTGAAAGGGCAGCCTCTGTCTGTTTACATCTGATGAAGGACACCATAGCCCAGTAAGCACTTCATCTTGAATGAATGTGGACCAAGGAGGTTGAGTTTATTCAGCAATGAGCAATTAACACAGGAGACTTCCCTGCCAACTCCAGCACTTCTGCCTTTCATCAGCCAAACAAGGCTTAACTTGAATGGATGTTTTCATGCACTGAGTCAGAGCATAGAGAGGCCTTTGAGCCTTGAGGGCTTCTCTTTCCACTTCACAAACAGATGTGGAGAATGAATGACAAATATGCATCAGCAGGAACTTATTCATTTCTGACTTGATGAATAATTCCAAATGTCATTGGCATGATAATGTTATTCATCTGTGGCCAAAGTGTAGAGGGTGATGGACAGGTGCCTAAAATATCTGCCAGGTTTGGAAAAGGATACAAGATACACTCCCTATATTCACAGTCCCTCCTTTTTTTCTTATCTAGTGGCATTAACTAATTATACGACAGCTCCCCACCCCACCTTTTGGGCACCAGGGACTGGTTCTATGGTGAGAGATTTTCTTGCGGATGGGAGGGCGCATGGTTTCATGTGCTGCCTGCATCCCATGGATGGGGCTTTCGCTGGTTTGCATGGTCGGGTTTCTGGCATGCTGTGGCCTGGTGCCATATGCAACTTGAATCCAGATCCCTCTTCTCAACACAGAATGCCAATACAGATTGGTATGGTCATTTCAGCCAAGCACTATGGAGGACGCTTGTTTGTTTATTTCTTTATTATCTCCTCTCAGTTTGGAATCGGGCTAAAATAGATTTGTCCAGAAGCTGCTGATTTTGCTATACTAGCACTAAACTAAAGAACATTTTCCAAGCTGTTGGGAAGAGTGCCAGAACACTGTGCTGGGGATGTGGAATTGTCAAAGCATATTCCCATATTAATAATTATAGATGAACAATATTGGCTCCAATGCCAGACAAGGAAGAAATGTATTGGCTACTCTGCTTAAGAGTCATAACTTTTTCTTTCTTACTGGCTTGGTGAAATCCTTATTATTCCTCTGGTTGTGAGGAATTTGGTTTTGAGTTTACACCATTGGGGATGAAGACCTCAGCTGTATCAAGTCCCAAGTTTCTCATGGCTCCATCTGTCACCTTGTATTTTTAAAGAAAGCTTGACCTTTTTTTTACTATTCTTTTCTTGTACTAATCAAGATAACTATAAATTAACCATATGACCTAGTAGATCTCCTTGCCTAAAGATTCCTTTGATCTAAGTCCAGTCAAGATAGCAATAGCACTTAGATTTATATACCACTTTATAGTGCTTTCCAGCCCTCTCTAAGCAGTTTATACAATCAACATATTGCCCCCAGCAATCTGGGTCCTCATTTTACCCACCTCAGAAGGATGGAAGGCTGAGTCCACCTTGAGCCTGGTGGGATTTGAACCGGCAGACAGCAGAAGTATTGCTGTACTGAAGTACTGCACTCTAACCACTGCACCATCGAGATCAGGTAGAAAGATTAATAACTGCAAAAAGAGAGCATAGTGGCCTAGGATAGTAGATCAAATAGGTATGCCACCCACTGGGCACAATATTGCCCAGCTATATTGTATCACAATTTTAAATTTGCATCTATACTTACAATAATTCAGGACAAGCAAATCATTATATAACAATATATAATACCCCCCACCCCAAAAGATCAATATGGATGATGTGGAAAATTCTCTTCATTTTTTTCCTTCACAACAACAACAACAACAACAATGATCATGTGAAGTAGATAAGACTAAGAGAATGAATAGCAGCAGGTTTTCATAACTGAGAACAGATTGAATCAACATTTTAGCCACTACGCTGGCTATAATGAAATATGCATATATCTTTTTATCACCTCTATTGTAATGCCTTTTTTCTTTTTGTAACCTAACTACTCTAGGGGGAAAAAACGGTAATTTTGTATAGACACAAAGAGATTTAGACACAAAATCAATTGAATGACCATGGGCCCATCACTCTCTCTCTCAGCCCCAGGAAAGAGGCAAGGGCAAACAATTTCTGAAATCTTGCCAAGAACACAGTCCAGGAAGTCACCAGGAGTCAACACTGACTTGAAGAGAGATTCACTGCTTCCTTTCTAGTCGGATGTATATATTGTTGGCTTCATCATCTGCAAAGGTTTTGGTATAGTGCTTGAATCCTATTGCCCATTATTCACAATTTTGCCATTGTGGTTTGCTGTCAACTTTCAAGAGCAAGTTTCTAAGAATCAGTATCTATTGCCTGAAAGGAGGAGGCTTAAAAACAGAGGGAGAAAAAGTAAGGTTAAAATATCCATGATGCTGTATTCTTAAGATGCTATATTTTTATATAAGGTTAAATTTTAAATATTTTGATATTATTTGGAAATACTTTAGACCATACTGTTTCTTCTTTTCAAATGTCCTACTTATGGTATATATACACTTATACATGTGTTCTTATTATGTATAGTCAGTTTAGAGCAGTTTCTCTCCCATTTCAAGGGAGAAAAATTTAACGGTAAGTATATTCTGTGGTGCCATCCAAAACATTTTTCTTCTAAGCCTCCTGGAAGCATTTGGCTAGCCAGTGCAGAATATTTATGTCATTTATTAAACTTAATACATATTCATGTTTATTTTGTTCCAGCCATGCCTACAATTTTTGGGGCATTTTTGAGTTTAGCTCTTGGCATGACATACAAGATTGAAGACTGCCTTCAGCTCAATGTATGTGCTTACCTTGCCCTGTTCAACACAACTGATGGATCAAATATAGACGTATAGGGATGAATTCTTCCTGCTCTTTTCATTTCTGGATGTGGGACATGATCATAATCAAAGTTAAAATTACTATAGTTAAAATAAGGGTGGAAAGTGAATAAGGTATATTGACACAGATTGCAAATAAACAAGAGATTGATCTATAAAAGTCTATTAGTCATGTTAACTACACTTAGACATCATATCCCAAGGCAGAACTTTTCTGCTGACCAGGTATAGGAAACTGCTTATCTTGGTCATTATAAAATTCTTGAATTCCTAGATGGCCACAGTTTAAATCAGAGGATTCACCTTATGGTCTCCATCTCTTATATTTTTCCAGTACAGATAATCCTTGTTTAGCAACTGCCTTCTTTGCAGTTACAATTGTTATGGAAAAGTAACTTTCTGGCTCATTTTCACATGTATGGTATTTGCAGGTCTGTCAAGCAAAGGAAAGCTGAAGTAAGATCATAAGCACAATTGTGGTTTCACATGGTGGCTGCTTCACTTAATGAGTTGTCTCTCCCCATTGTGGATTTAATCCTAACTGAGGATTATCTGCATACTTTATTCCCTCTTTATGGGTGCCTTTTCCAGATTATTTTGTTGCTTATCAAGCGTGCATACTGAGTTAATAAACTTTTACAAGTTAGCAAGTTTTTCTATGATAGTATACCAAAAAAAAGACAAGGACAAGATAAATGGCATGCATAAATTTTTTTTAAAAAAAAAATCCTCTGGGAAGCTACTAATTCCAACCCAGTGAAGTTGCAAAACTCACAAAATCCAGATGATAGCAAAGAGATGCAGAAAATGTAGCTCTTGTTGCTATCTAATGGTTGCCTAGTTTTTTAAAGCTAATTTGGGGGGGTGAGGTGGGGGTGGGGGATGCAGATTTTGGCCATGGTTCACTTGGATTTGATTTGCAGCCAAATTCAGTCATACTCATATTGCAGGTTCTCTTTTTTCGAAACTGATTGCTGGAAGCGTAGACAGACTTGTTCATTCAAATGTTAATCACAGACATCTGTGCAAGTAAAGGAAATACCTGTTGGTCAATTCATGTCGATACTCATTTTTAAAACCAACATCACTCTCCGGTAATATGTTTCTCTATGTTGTGACAAGCACTACAAAGTGAGGGAGATTTGATACCTGATTCAGATCCACGCAGGGCAACAATCAGTAGGACATCCTGATTGGATTCGGCAGCACAATGTAGTTCCATCCCGTTACAGCCATTGTCAAAGTACCCACTTGTGAGGGCCTCCCAGTACAGGATTGGGAATCACCATTTGCGACCCTAGATTGCTGGACGAGGAGCTGCTGGAGCTGCCAAGCTACACAGAGAGATGTCCTCACTGCTGAGATGAAGCCCAGAGTAGCCGGTTCCCTTTCATGTGCCAGAGAACCTGACTTTATCAAAACTGCAGATAAAAGTAGACACGATTAGCATTTGCACATGTAATATGAGCTTTTTAAAAGCTAAGCGACAGTTGCCCAGTATGAGAGGGCAGAGGCTGATAGTTAGTGGAGTGCAATGGATGATGATGGGAACTTGAGCCTCTCAGTAGTACCAGGAGTGGGTGGGGGTGGGGGGAGGAATCAGCTCTTTCAAAGCAAAGAGGCACTCCAGAAAGGCAGATCTGACCTGGAAAGGAAAATAAACTCTCTTCCATGCTTGCTGCCTCATTCTCCTTCCAGGGACTGTTCTTTGAATTTTAAATGATTCCAATTAAATAAAAGGCTCATTTAGTGTCAATGCTCTTGAGCTTATATCATGGAAATTATGTGTAAAATTATAGCATGCGATTGTACTTTTCTGTTCCTTACAAAGGAGGTGCTGTAGCCAATCTGGGCTCGTTTTCATTTTCTAGGACTACATCATACCTCAACAGTCAAAGAAGTGTGAAGACAAAACCCCAGACAGTGAGCCGTATCCCTTCCTGGGCCTCATTATATCAGATTCCCATAGCTTCTTGCCCCAAGCCATGCCAGTCTCAAGCATGAAGAGGACATGGAGAGAGAACAGTTTGAAGGAATGATCTGTACATTGATGTAGATGAAGAGACCTGGCTTGGCTACAGGAGGAGAATGAGACAACCAAAATCCTGTGACTTGAGTGGACATTCCAGAGGAACCCCATTATTTTTAATTCAAACTGTTTTAAAGAAAAGGATAAAAAAGAATAAAAGGAGAGGGAGAGGGAGACAACCAAAAAAGAGAAACACCTGGAGAGAAAATACCTACTTACCCAAATACATATACATACATACACACATACATACTATATACAATACATAGCAAAGTTGAACTAGTTCCCACAGTTTGTAAGATATACAGTACCATAGTTTAGAAGCCAAATATATAAGTCAAGGCTGCTATTAAAGACAGTGGTGGAGACTTTTTAAATATAAAAGAAGGAAGAAATGGCAACCTTTATTATCTGGAAAGAGGCAGTAAACAAGGTCCATAGCCAAAGACTAGATGGATTTTGGATTTGGAGAACCTTTTGCTTTTTCATTGGCGCTTGTCCTGAATTTACAAGGAAGCCCACAAGGCAGACCTTGAATTGCACAAAACCATGTTCTCACCGGGAGTTGGTTTCCATAGCCAGGACTCAAGCTCTTATACACACAAATCTGTTTCTGCTTTCCCTACAATGTTCTTGATTTTAGTAGTTTCATTTAGGAAAGAGGAAAGGCCCTTGGTCTTGTATAATTGTTAAAGTGCTCAGAGTTGAAAAAAATATGGTTTATTTGTCCCAACTCATTGGGAGCTTTTCCAAGGATTTATCTTCTGCTGCTCCTGCCTTAGTCTCTGTAAACACCCAAGAGCTATTGTTAAGGAACATTTTCTCTGTGTAGCATTAATTGCTCAGGGGCTTCTTTGAGCATTCCTTGATTCTGTTTGTTGCCAAACACTGATTCCGGGTTGGAGGTTGAAGCTGTTTCCTATCATTGATTTCTTTAATCTCCTGGTTTTTAAGCAACTAGCCTATAGGCAGGATGGCAGGTTCTCTGTGGAGCAATTTACATGATCTTTTTCGATTTCCAATTTGTAGGATTAGCTGGTGTAGTAAGACAGATGTTTCTTGCCAGGCTAATTCAAGGGCAACAAGAATGCAGATCAACTCCAGATGGTAATGGAGCCAAACATATAGCCCTGCTGTTCACATTACTTATCTCTTTAAATATTTGCTTTCATTATTGCAGCTAAGAAGCCAGAGAAAGTATCTCTGCTGGCTGGGGAATTCTGGGAGTTGAAGTCCAAACATCTTAAAGTCACCAAGGTTGAGAAACACTGGCTTAGGCCATTTGATGTCCCCAACATTCTAGTCTGTATAAGAAATTTAACTCTCTATAGAATGTATTTTATTTTGTTACCTTATAATTAGAATTTTCAAAAAAAAAGTAAGGCTGTGAAATGATCCTTAACTCCCCTCTCCCTAAAAAGCCTTTTCTGTATAAGGGCCATTTTGTGTTCTTGATATCCATTCATTTATTTGCTATCTAAGTATGATTCCTCAAAGGGAGTCCAAAGGACCATTTCACTGAAATAATGATTGTGGAGAACTTATTGGTAGGATCTCTTACCATCAATGAAAAAGTCTGTGTTGTGCCCTTAACATGTACAGTCCACCTGAATGAAAAATGTATACATGTGCAAGATATATGTGTATATCTTGCTATTCCAGGCAAGAGTGTATATTGGGCTATTAAATGTGATTCCTAGATGTATCAAAGTCTCTCTCACACACCAGTTTACAAGGGTACTGTGGAACAGCATTTCTGGTGGCTATGCATGATGGTGTTGTGGCCCAACAGCGGCCAGCTGAGCTGTTAGTGGAATGACAGTGACGAACACTATGGGACTGCCCTGGTGGCTGAGGAGGACTCTGGGGGTGTTCGGAATCAGAGCAGGGACTAGAGAGGCCTGTTGGCCACCAGGTGGCATCTGAGTCAGGGAGCAGTGAGGAAGAACAGAGGGA
>JAEANM010027202.1:0-10587 GCA_017656035.1 Myanophis thanlyinensis | reverse complement strand
GCAAGAGGTGCTGTCTCAGGAATTCTGGGAGTTGAAGTCCATGAGTCATGAAAGAGCCAAGGTTCCCTACCCCTGTAGTAGTGGCTAGAAACTGGAAGCCAGCTGGGTGACTTTGAGCCAGTCACTCACTGTCAGTTCTATGAAGGAGGCAATGGCAAACTTATGTCCTAAGAACTTGCTTGTCTACAGAACTATATCCTAAGGACTTGCTTGTCTAATTCTGGGGTTTTAGAGTGATCATCACAGAGATGAGAAGATGGCAGTTTTGAAATTTTAAAGTAAATGACGAAACGACAGTGTTGTAATGGTCCCTTCGGACATGACTGATGCTCATGTGGTCAGGATTTTTTTCTCCTTCATATGTCAGGACTGTATCATTCTGGCTTTGCATTACCCTTAAACTACTAGGCTGAAATAGAATTGAATTGAAAAACTTATAGCTCAGTGTATTGAGGGAACCCAGCCATTGTCTTTGTATTCTGTGAGCCAGGCCATCTCATAATGTAGCTGATCTATTTTACATAACATGGTAGATAACACAACTGCTATCACTCCTAGCCTAGAGGTTTAGGTTTTACTGCATTGTATGAAGTCAGCCATAGAGCTGTATACCTCTCTTCATGCCATTCCTCCATTCACCTGCAACCAATTTATATCACAGTCTGTGGCTTTTGTAATCTATCTTTAGTGCTTACCAGTGAGATTTCAGCTGAGTATCAAAAGGGGAGTTTGGTTACTCTTGTGTAAAACTAATCACTGATAATCACACAAAGACTCACATGGCAATGGGAAACAGCTATGCTTGAATTATTAGAGAGAGGGGAGAATGGCTTTATGAAATATCCACCTCTTCAACTTTAGCCAAATTAAATGTTCTGTCATTTAAAAACAGTCACCAATAGGTAATTGCCAAAAACATTAGCAAAAGCTACTTCTGAAGAAAAATTAAGATAGGAATTAAAAAAAAAAAAAAAGGCTCTCCAGATGATTTTCTTCCCTTTCTCTTCCCTAGTTTCTACATTTTTCCTTTGACCTTTCAAGTCTATTTCCTCCTCACAGGAGAAACAGACTGTCTTCAGATAGCCACATGGCCCTTGAGAAAATCAGCAGAGAGGACCAGGGAAGATGCTGTACAGTAGAGAAACATTTCATAAATATTGGAACTGAATTGAAATACTGTACTACCCAAATTAAACACATACTTGACTCTCCAGTATCAGACATTAACTCATTCTCTTCTTTATACATAGAAGTAGGAGCAGGGGAAGTGAAAGGTTGTTTAAGGAGAATACACGAACCAGCAATACAACTAGAATGGTAATACAAATGGTCCTTGGCTTATGACAAGAAATCAAGAATTTCGGTTACTAAGCAAGACAGGTGTTAAGTGAGTTGTGTCTCGTTTTATGGTCTTTTTTTGCCACAGTTATTAAGCAAACCACTGTAGTTGTTAAATGTTAACAGGTAGTTGTTAAGCAAATCTAGTGTCCCCCCCCCCCATTGACCTTGCTTCTCAGGAGCCGGTTGGAAGGTTACAAATGGTGATGATCACATGACTTAGAACAGTACAGCTATCATAAATATATGCCAGTTGCTAAGCATCCACATTTTGATCACATGACTATGGAATGTTATAATGGTCATAAGTGGGAAAATTGCTTATAAGTCACTTTTTAAAGTGCTGTTGTAACTTTGGTCACTAAACAAATGGTTATTAAGTCAAGGATTATCTATACTAATAGCTGGCAATCACAAGGCCAGCCAACAACCACACTAGATCATGAGGTAGCATTGTTAGGGCTTTCAAAAAAACAATGGAAAGATCTTTCTCAGGCCCAGGAATGTCTTATTTATTTATTCAAATATTTCTCAAGTATTTCATTGAGTTGGATTTCAGAGCAATATGCAAAGGTATAAAAATAAACCAACCTAATAAGAATGCAGTGCAATAAACACGAACAGCCATTAGAACAAACGAGAACAAACTGAAACTCTTAAAAACCGCAGGGAAGTAGAAGCATCCCTGCTGTGCCACATGCTTTGGCAGTAAATCCCAAAATAATTGTGCTATGAGTATCATATTTGCTTGTTTGGAGTGGGTGCTCTAAGGTTCCCAGTCATGCTGTCATGAATTCTTGAGTATAGGGAAGACGCTAACCATATCCACAGGTGTGAATGCTAAGTCAAGGGTTGCTTGAACATTGTTCATTAAATAAGCCATAATTGGTTGGTTTCACACAACTCCTTCCTTTGAACTCCTATCTTGGGTGGGAGTTTTAGAAGACCACCAAGGTTCCTTCCAACTCTGTGATTCTCTGAACTTGCTAATTTCAAGAAATCTTGCCCTCCTCCCTTTTGACTTAAAAGTTTTATAAATAACAATGGGACGTGTATATTCTTCATATCTTAGCCTTGCTTCTTTTTTCTTCCTCTGTTGCCATAAATATCCCCTTAAGACAGGCTTGCCCTGCTTCAATGCTTCCAGCAAGGTTGTATCGTTGGGCTCAACAACACATTACTCCTTAATCTCATAGCACATTGATAGCCACAATTTTCATTGGGAAACTGAACCTCCTAAAGGAGAATCAGAAGAAAATCACATCTCCATCATAACTGGCAGGTCAAGCTACTGTATATAAACAGGGAACAAAACCGACTCACATTGATATTATTTAGTTGGATAACAAAATGTCTGTAAGCAAACAAACAACCTCAGCACCAAGGACTCCATGGTTTATTTATTGTCTATTCCATGAAGCTTCCTTGGTAAAATCAAGGAGTGATGTTCCATTGTTTTCTTCTATACACTATGAAATTACCGTATTTCTCGCTCTATAAGAAGCACCTGACTGTAAGATACACCTAGGTTTAGAGGAGGAAAACAAAAAACAATATTCTGAAGTGTAGTGCAGTGAGGGCAGGAGGCGGAGCCTAAGAGGACCACAGATAGGTGTCCTCTCATGTGCCAGCTCTGCCTATTGACTCCTGCACTGTGGAAAAGAGACAGAAGAGGCGGGCAATGACAAAGACAGAAGAGACAGGGTTCAGCACCGTAAAAGGACCCCACCACCACAGTCCGGCTGCTATTTACCAAAGCACCGGCACAATATTCGCTACATAAGACGCACGGACATTTCCACCCACTTTTTTTGCGGTGGGGGGAGTGTGTCTTTTGGAATGAAAAATACGGTTGGTCTTTATTGTGGTCATCACTAAAGTGATCATCCACTCTATATCCACCAGCATCATCATATAACCTTATTATTTAATATGGATGCTTTTTTGCTTTAGTTGACCAGCTGTGATGACATTCATGCTGTAGGTGACCCTGGTAAGACTTCATACTCTGGGCATACATTCCTGCTATTTTTCATTCATCCCTCCCCCTTGCCACATTTAAGCAAGGTTGATCATAAGTATCTGTAGATTTTTAAGGCATCTTACGTTAATAGCCTTCTGGAATCCAGAGATTCCAGGCTGATCTACAGGTGAATTTTCTAATTGGGTCTACCTACATTCATTAAAGCCATATCCTAATGCAGGAAGTTATGTATCTGTCCCTTCCAAGCTCAATGGCTATATCAGGTTTTTCAGTGGTATCTGGGGATCAGTGTTCTTAAAAAGTAGGCAGGGATAGGTGAAACTTAAGTTTAATGTAATTTTAATTTTACTAGAATGATGACATTAATTAGTTATTGTAAATAGTCTGCCCTGTATTTAATAATTTTCCTCTTCTGTAATGAAGCATACATTAATCAACAACTTTTTGCTTTGGATGCAACCTAAAACATTTGGAAAATTCCCTCCATTCCAATGCTTTTACCCATGATATAAGTTTGCCCACCCATCCTTTTGTTTCATCAGTGTAACATGGATTAGGCTTGTGTTAATATTTTCCATATGGGTACGTTCTTGCTCTCTGAAATTTGAGCCGTGGATTATGGTTTAGTTTATATTCTGTAATTGAATCATGCAAGTTTCAATGGACTGACTCTTGTGGCATTTTTGGAGAGAGTTCAAATGCTACCCAGGATAGTTCCATCCAAGAGATCTTCTAAAATGAAAACTTGCAGGAAAATTAGTCTACCGTTTGGAATGTGACTTCATTTTTAGAATAAGTGCAAGGCAGGACTTAAACTGTCTTATGGATACAGTAGTCACTTATGAAAGCAGACTCAAGATGAAATATTAGAGATACAAAATGTCCTTTTGGTTCTCTTCAATCATGGGATCAGGCAGCTTGTCTTCCCTGTCCCAGTGACCTATGGAGCAACCCCCTCCTAGATTTTGGTTGGCTCCTATCCTGCTGACCATTAAGGCCTTGAAGGTTTGGTTCTTCTCCTTGCAGGTTCTAGTCCAGGATGATATGTGAGTCTGCCCCACCCCCACCCTCCACAATATATTTTATCGTTTTAGCATTTTCCTTTGTATTTGATCTTTTAAGCTCTTGTTAATTGCTCTGAGGTGCCTGTTGAGTGGACAGCCATAGAAATCAAGCAAGGAAGGAACAAAACAAAGTCAGAATTAGCATTCTCTAGCAAACCCAGGTTTCCAATTGGCTGCCAGAGCAGACACAAGAAGAGAAATAATATGCCTTCTAATGCAGTGGCAATATCAGTATGTATTGATATTCAGAAATGCTAACTGGTTTTCTTATTAATAGTAATTGAGCTGTAGTAACTGGCAAATCCTGATACAGCACTTAAAAAAAGAAGAAGAAACAACAGTCCATACAACTGAGGATCTGTCTTGTGATTTTTATGCTGATTCACTGTGTGGATTTTTGTGGGGAATTGCACTCAGCAATTCAGCGTAACTGCTGTAAAACAAATGAATTAGGAAATAGTGTGGAAAGTCCCACTGCTGCCCATCATCCTTGTGGCTTTCACTTTCAGATTTTTCCATTATTCTGTAAATGTTTATTTACAGAGGTCATCAATATTACTGAATATTTCCAAATAGGGCAGAGTTTGAAAGATACGTAATTCAATAAGCCACATATTAATTTAGTAACAACCTATGCCCATGAATCATAAAAGCCATGTTGTTAAATTTTGGTTTAATGAATAAACCTATATTGGGCTGTCTTGTTCAATGTAATGAAAATTATTGGTTTATATACACCAGTGTGGCTGCGTTTTCACATTATGCAAAAACCATATAAGCCACTTCATAGATATTTTACTTAACCTCTGGAGAGAAAAACATATAGCTGAAAAGGCTCTTTTCATAAGGTGAGGGAAAATATTTATCATTCTGGTTTGGGGACAAGTTGAGGTTAAAATTCATTTCCAAAGAGTTGATCAACTAATATGTAGATCTCAAGTCTGACAGTAACAAATTGTTGCAGGCTCATTTAAATTGATTTACAGATAATATTGGCAACAGTATGGATGTTGTTTGCCATTGCCTAACCTACCAGGCCTAAATTTTGTTTGGCTACTGGATACAGATGTTGCTAGTCAAGCGATGCTACTTGCTTAGGCAGTTAGATAGAACCAATAAACTTTTCCTTGATTTCTAAAATAGTAAAGTCAATTGGCAGTTTTCCCATAGCTGTCACTGTCTAAATTTCCAATTTTTCATAAAATTTTGTACAGCTTCCCCAAGATTAGCTTCCAATCTCTAAGGTAACATTCAGAAATAGACAATATATTAATTATTCTTTAACAAATGTGCAAAAAGTTACTTTGTGCCAAAAATATTAAAGCAGCTTTCTCTCATATGGTACCCTCGATGTTAATTGTCTTGAGGAGAACTAGATTGGCTTAAATCTTATGTAGAACATAGGTTAACCAAAAATTGAAGAAAACAAAGATTAATTGGATGTGTTAGTAAACTGGATTTCAGTCCATGTTGTCATTTTGCCTTAAAATGAATGAAGATAACCATCTGTTTTTTAACCAATGAATTTTACTGAATTATCAATCCTGTTGGACTTGAGAGTTTATCTTGGCAAGCAGACAAGGGGCCATGGAATGGCATTTTTTAAATTTAATCATAAGTCTGCAATTGTATATTCATTTCTCTAAGAGGAACCCTTGATTAATTTAATGCAATGTAACTCCAAGAAGATATAGGAAATGCACTGTAATTCTGTTAATTCAACTAGGAAGGAAATAATTAACACCAATTCCAGGGCTTGTGGGATTTCCTTCCTATTCTGGGAGTGGTAATAATAAAATTTTGGATGTTGAAGGTTCAGTGTCATTCCTAGAACTTCCTAAAAACACTTCTTGATAATCTCCCAATATTAAACCTACATTAGCCTATCCAGAATGATTTTTAACACATCATACCGATATGATTTTTAACACATTATACAGATACAACCTGTACATTTTTAGATAGGGAAAGTCTTAAGGGGTTTATATTTCAGTAGGCTTAACATTAAAAAAAAATCCTGACCAGGTGGCCTTGTTTTCTATACAGAAGTTGTGGGATACACAGATGTCCCTACCCTTGCAATATTTTCTCATGGTTTCTTCCATCTTTCTTCTCATTACAGAGTCAAGGAAAGAAAGATGGGAAAGATGCATGGTGCGTTGTGATTACAAGAGCTAGTAGCTTTCTACCTGGATGAATAATTGTCTGATATAAGAAGGGACTTTTAAGGTCACTTCATGGGAACTACTTGTAATGTTTTTACTTTAAGTTAAACAGCATCACCTTTGACAGATGTAGCATTAATTCCCTTTTGATCACATTAAGCTCCTGTAGATTTTCTGGGGACTTTTTAACAAGTAAACACTCTCTGAATTTTGACAGAAATTGGGAGGTCATCTTTGGAATGGAACTAAGTTTTGCCTTGCAGTACTTCACTGTTTAATATGGCAGAGAAACCACCATACAAACAACCGTGGGCTTCTGCTTAGCCAAACAAACAGCTGGGTAACTATGCTTTGAAGAGGCTGTTTCCATACTAGGCCAGCGGGATCTGTTTTACATCAGGGCAAAGCTGCTGTTCTGGCATTGCTCAAATAGAACGGTACTGTATGGGAATAGCTGTTACTGCTAAACCTTGTTAATTAAGGTTCCTTTTTTCTTTAACAATTCAGTGGTGGCTGCAACCGGTTTAACAACTGGTTGTGAGTGTTTGCTTTGCACTTGCGCACTGTTTCAAAAACACAGCAATTTGAAGCTTAGCAGATTACCTACTCAGGCAGCCCCGGTAAGTAAAACAGCAGAGGTGTGGAAATCAGCTGTGCCACACAAATTCGGCTTTCATCTAAGCCAGAAAGAAAGGGATTTAGGACAGGATAGGGCAGGGGGCAGGGCCAACTGAAGGTTGGAATTACCAGTTCGGTAGAACCGGTCCAATCAGGCAGCGGCCCACCACTGATTTAGTTGTTTCTTAATGTTCAGTGGCTCTTAGGTACATCTAATAGTACCTCAATGTTTGGACAGCAAACTAAATAAATTACAATAACTGCTTTCCTGAAAATGGTCCAAAAGGTTACTATAGGCATACAATCCTGTGCATTTGAAATTTAATCCAGTCCGATATAGTTTTCTTAATTCTTGTTACATGCCTAGAACTCCGTTCAGGAAATAAGTAAAATTATTTCCTAATTCATTTCCATTTAAAAATACAAGGCCTTCCATTTCTTTTCCTGATCAGTTGTAGTTAGAAAGTTTATAACACATGCACATCCTTTTTGTACAATTTCATTTTTCAAGTTACCTTGGGTATAACTTAAGAGAATTTCATGATTTATGTTCATTGTTTTTAGAATAGTAAATAGTGTTTCTTTTCCAGTGATTAAAGATAACTGGAAACATATAAAAACAGGTTGGGTCTCAAATTATGTATTTCTTGGTCATTTTAAAGATAGGTAGAATAATTGAGAACTTACTTTTTGGAGGGCACTGAATCATTTAGTTCACTTCCTGAATATGGAAGACACAAGGTTGTTAAATACAGGAGGGTATAATTTTTGAAGTATTGAAGAATTTTTCAGAGACAAAATAAGAAATCCTGGATATAAATGAAGAGAAAGAAGAAACTTTGCTCTTTAATTCTGTGAATTACAGATTTTGGTTGTCTGGAGATACCAGTACATCTTTGATAGATGGTGCAAATCCCATACTATATGGCACAAAATAGTCTTTGTTCTTCAATAATATGTATTAGATAGTTCAATAAATGTAAATCACTAAATCTGTATCATAGATATAAAATGTTGAATTAATGATAACTGAAGCCAAATATAACAATCCCAAAAAGTTATTAAGTTTAGTCTTCAGGGAAGGCAAATTAGCTTTATATAAGTCCAATACATTTTAATTTAGAACAATAGATTGCCAAAATGCAACATGGAAAGATTCTGAATATCATCTGTTAAATGCAGAGGGAGTTTGTTGTTCATTTAAGTTAGCAGAAGCACGTTTCCCATAATAGTCCTTGGTGCTCTTCTGAAATTGTTGCATTGGAAAATGGAATGCTTCATTGAATGGAGTGGAAAGAAGGACCTCTATCATCATCCTCTTCACAAAGCTCCTTTCTCTAAATAAATACATATTTACTGTAGATGCCCCTTTAGGAGCTGTTCAGTGTTCCCTGAATGATATTAGAGGAGATATTGGATAACCTCATTTAACAATACAGATTTCAGTTGTTACAAAATAGTTCCATTTTATCTGGATATGGAATAAAAATGCAGAAGACCAAAATATTGTCAGAGACAGTAGCCTGAACTTGCACTGACAGTAGCCTGAAGGATTCATGGCCATCACATTTGCACTACCCTTTCCTTCAGCTACCATTTTAGAAAGGAAAATGCTTAGTTGGTTTGCATAAAGACCAAGTCCCAGTATGAGCAAGTGATCAGAATAAACATTTTGTAAAAATTATTGTACTGTACTCATAGCCAAGAAATTGATATTTTTTTACTTTTAGTATATTGGAGACCTGAAAAACGTTGGCATTTTAGTAGAATTAAATAATCATGATTGTCATTGGTAAAAATTACTTTCAGCCTAAGTATAAAAAATGTTTGTGCAGCTTTTTCAGATAGGTATGATCAATTTCAGCAAAGAGTATACAATGCAGTAAATTGCAGTGCAATTCATTGTATTTTTTTCACCACTGCCAGGGCCTTTTTTCAGCTTAAACTGTTAAAAGTGTCCTTGCTTCCTGAATCTACTAAGGAAGATGTGAGTTATCAATGCTGACAAGGACAATTTTTTAAAACCTTGTACGGTTATGTCCCCATGATGGAAAAAAGTGAAATCTGGGTGTATTTGCATACAGAGTTTCTACAGACAGAGGGAGTGACATATTCGTGCTTTCTACTGAAGTAGAGAGAAGAATTCAGGGGCTTTATTGAAAGCAAAAGGGAGCAGTTCTGAAAACTGAATAACTGTAACCATGGGGATAGTTTCACATGCATGCTCACCACTTGTGCAAATGGAGCAGTGGTGGCGCAGTAGTTAGGCTGCAGTACTGCAGGCTAACTCACTGCTCACTCCAAGAGTTCAATCCTGACTGGTTCAAGGTTGACTCAGCCTTCCATCCTTCAGAGGACCCAGAAGTCAATACGCTGACTTTCTAAATCACTTAAAGACGGCTGTAAAGCATTATGAAGAGGTATATAAGTCTAAGTGCTATTGCTATTGCACCAGGCAACGTTTGCCAAACCCTCTACAGCAGGGGTCCCCAACCATGGAGCAGTAATGGTCTGTGGCTTGTTGGGAACCAAGCTGCATAAGTAGGTGAGCATGCAAAGCTCCATTTGCATAAGCAGCAAAAATATGTGTAAAACCACACTTCTGCCACCACTGCCAGTCTGCAGAATTTGAAAGATTGAGGACTGCTGCTCTATTGATTAAGACCATGTGTATAAAAAGGGAGAATGTCATGCCTATCTTTAAAAGCAAATCTTGATATTTTTTTCTGGAGCACAAGCAGGGTAGTCATAAATGACTGTTTGCTATTCCCACAACTAATAAACCCTGTACTGCAGCGATCCAATGCTGCCAGTCACCAGAGGCAACTCAGCAACAGGCCAGAACGAATGCAGGGTTAATTGTTTCTTCTGTACAGAAAAATGGGAGGCGGAGCAACGAAATTCAGTTCCAGTAACCAATCCTTTCAGGAAAGCCATGACAATACAAATCAGTTTAAGTCAAGCTGTCTGCTATGGAAATTTCATTGTGCTTTTTTTTAATATATGAAACCATGTTTGTGCAAATAAACTAAATTTATTTTTAAAGGAAATGTCTAAAATTTAATTTGGATACTTTGGACAAAATACAGTAATTTTCAAACTGCCTTTCAGTTGTGGCTGTAGAAACAGAACCTCTAGTCAAAAGAATTATGCTGCAGGTCTTGTTGATGAAAGAACTGTGATGATATCAAGAAGGGGATTTGGGGTGTTTAGTCTGCCAGAGTTGGTGGGCTCAGTAGGATGAAAGCTCAATTTATCCCTGTCTGCCTGACCTTAAGCAATATTTTATACTTCCATTGGCTCAGGCTGTCAGCCTCCATAGAACATCCATATAATTCCTTCTTCTAGTTATCTTCTGTCAGCTGCCATAGTAACGGGGGGAGGGGGGAGTTGGGGTTTGTGAGATTGCTGCATATTT
>JAEANM010027201.1:0-10587 GCA_017656035.1 Myanophis thanlyinensis | reverse complement strand
ATAAATAAATAAATAAATAAATAAAAAAAATGTAGTTTTATCGCTGCTGTTGTAATGTCAAACGGTCCCAGAATGAACTGTTGTACGTCGAAGGCTACCTGTACAAGAGTGGTCCGATGCAAAATAAATGCACGTGTGAAGAGTTACTCGCTGATGACAGATGTCATTCTGTTTTTTGTTGTGGGGGGGGGGGGTAGGGGAACAGCTTAACAAGTTAGGTCCATAAAACGTGACAAAGCTGAGTTAACAACCACCTCGCTTATCATCCACAGAAGTTTTGAGCTCCACTGTAAGTTAAGATTTCCATCTGACCTTGAAAACTTAAAAAGTAGTTAGCTAGGAGATCCCCCCCCTCTCCTGCCATTCCCTTTGTTACAAGTAATTAAAAACCCAATTAAGGGTGCTTTGCATTCCTGGCTAAGGTAAATTAAATCTTGCCTCTACCTTAAAAACCCAAGACAAAGGTAACTCTTCACTACTGTTCTGAATTAACTATTGGTAATTGTACAGCAGGAGCTGTAAATACAGCCCTTCCCTGGGGATCTCGCCGGCCCCAGCCCGTTTTTTTTTAATCCAAAGGCGATCTGCGGACTTACAAAGTGCAGATCTCCCGGTACTTTATATCAATTACATCTCTGCCATTGTAATAGAGCAAAATGGATTATTTTTTTTCCCTCCCCTGCCTATTTTTAGCGTTGAATGGGAACGAAATCTTTTTGATGGAAACACTTGGCAAAAAAAAAAAACAACATTTCACGGAAGCTTGCAGGGTTTCAAAACGAAGAATTTTCGGGCGTTTTGGTTTGGCAAGTGCTTTTTCAGGGGGTATCATCTATGAAATATCGTGGAAGGGGTTTTTTTGTACACGAGAGTAGCCAGGATGGTGGAGAAGAGCTGAAACAAAAACAGCAAGGGAGGGTCTTGCTAATATTCTTAGTTTGGGCTTAAACAATTGTGTGCCAAAAAAACCCTCCAGTGTGGATGCAGCCATTGGGTTTATAAACTAGGATTCAGGAGGTACTGTATATTGTATGAATTCCAGTTGTGGTTATACAATAAGCCATGATAACTGAAATTCAGGTTTGGTTTTTATTTTGTGTGTGTATGTTAACAATCTATCAACTGTTTTTGTTTCTCTAGCAGTCTAATGCCCAGTTTGGAGCTGTATTCACATGACGTACTCTAAGGCTGTGATGGCGAACCTATGGCACGAGTGCCACAGGTGGCACGCAGAGCCACCTTGCTGGGTACGCAAGCTGTTGGCCAACTTACCTCCAGCTGAGCATGCATGTGCAATTGTGCATATATGCGCGCATGATTGTGGAAACCCAGTTGGTCTTTGGAGCTCTCCTGCGCATGTGCACACAATGCATGCGTGAGTGCCTGCATGCAGCACATGTGCATTGCACGCACCAAAGCTGCACACATGCACAGATGGCGTGGATGTGGGTGAAGCACACCTGGAGGAGCCACACGCAAATGTGGACGGAGCGTGCAAAGTGCGTATTTTTTGGCACTTGGCAAGTAAAAGGTTTGCCACCACTGGTCTAAGGCACCGTTTGCTGAATTGTGGCCTGTGTCTCTTCAACCGCGGTCTGATGGATCAGAATTTGGAAGCAAGGTTTTAGGAATGGGCTTGGAACTCCAGTTTATGGCACTTGGATGGTCTCTCTGTGTTCAACTCCTCTTTGCATGCCATGAACATTGTGTAAAAGCAACCCCAGGAAATACTCTCGGTCCTTCCGAACCACTGCTTCCTCCTTCTGCGCCGTAGGTAAGAGAGATTTGGGGGTGGAGGTAAAATGCAAGCAGGCCACAGAGGGATCAGGTGGCCCCCCCAGGAAAATAAACCAGTGGCTTGGAGGGTGTGTGTGTGCATTTGCTGGACTGGCGGTCTTCCACCCATTTATTCCGCAAGCTTTGCAACCAAGACAGACTGCTTTGACGTGAGCGAACTTGCCAAAGCCCAGTTCGGGCTTCTCCGTTAAGACGCACAGCAGGAGGAAAGTCTGCAAAACTTGGGATGCATCCAACTGCCACCTCAAGGCATCCTGGCTCCCCTGGCCCTCCCCCTTCTTACCATGCCAAAGCGGTGCCAAGCTCCTGCAGCTATGGAAAGTTTAAAAAAAAGAATGAAAAGAAAGAAACTCGTATGCCATATTTTTAAAAAAATGGAAACAAAAGAATGAACTGGAGCTGAAATATAAAATAATAATAAAAGCAATTGGAATAAAACAGGGGAAAAAAATAAAATTATTAAAATAATCATTGCACCATTGCTCCCACCTGACCTTTTCCTTCTTGCAGAAATGAACTCTTCGCCTCTCCCTCTCCCCCTCCCCCCCATTCCAACCCCCGGCGCCATCCTGTGTACACACCCCTCCCCAGGAACCGTTTTGCACCGCTGGCGCAGCTGCATCTCCATAATTACTATTAATTTCCTCCGAGCAGAGGGCGGGTCTACTCCGTCGCCGTCGCTTCCCTGCCAGCCTGTAGGGGGCGCGGTGGAGCCGACGCCTGGCAAAGCGTCCCGCTTCGGAGAGAGCGAGCCCCTCTAGCAAGGTGGGAGAGAGAGAGAGAGAGAGAGAGAAGAAGCGCGCAGGCGCACGGCGCTTAGGCGCGCGCGCTATTTCTTTCTTTCTTTTTTTTTCCCTCTCAGCCGTTAGGCAGGGAAAGAACGCCAGCTCGTTCTCGCCACGCCCCTCGGGCTCTCAGCTGTCCAATCAGCGGGCGAGAAGCGCTCGAGAGAAGGGGCCGGGGCGCGAGCTCTGCGCGGGAAAAAAAAATCTTGCCCTCTTGCCAGTTGGAGGCTGGCAGGCGAGGCGGCTGGTGGCGTTGCTCCCGGCTCCCCTCAGAAAAACAAAAAAAGACCACAAAAGTGTGTGAAAAGTCTAAACCCACGTCCTGTGACACACAACCCTAAGGCGCCCCCTATCCCAGACACGTGCCTGGAGCCGTCTATATGTAGGTCTATAAAAAGAGATAACACCACGGGGCAAAAAAAAAAAAAAGCTCCCTTGGGATACCTCTTCCATACATGTATGTAACATGCGTGAACACAGATGTCCATTTAGCTGCGTTTTGTGCACGTGGAAATTGCTTGCACCCAGGGCGAGTCTGCGGCTGTGTTGTCTCTAAATGCTTTTATTTATTTATCCTATCAAAGCCATTGTTTAAACTGTATTTTCTATTCAGCCACAGGAGAGAGATTTTTTAAAAATGTCCCCTCGTTTTTTAGGGCTCCCTGGAAGGAGCTTTTGAGGCTGGGGGTGTGTGTGTGTGTGTGGAATTGAAGAGACCCTCCACCCCTTTGAATGGTGGAGGGTCTCTCAGGTTGCAGCTCATTGATGGGGAAATAAAATAAAAGGGAGGCTTCAGGGATAAAAGCAGACTTGAAAATAAGGTTGAGACAGGAAAGCCAGGAGGGAAGAGCTCAGGGTGAAAACATCAATTTAGGAAATGGATAGGTGGAAAAAGAGAAAGGACCAAAAAAAGAAAAGAAAGAGAGCCATTTTGGTCTAGTAGTTAAGACTAAAAACAAAACAAAACAAAACAGGAGGTTGCGAGTTCTGGTCCTATCACTTTGTTGAATGTGTGTACACTGAGAGGTTCTGCACCCTAGACAAATTCCTTGTGTGTCCAATCACACTTGGCCAATAAAGTATTCTATTCTGAATTCTGTTCTATTCCATTCCATTCTATTCTGCACTCTATCCTATAGTATTCTTCATTCTATTCTATATTCTATTCTGCATTCTATCCTATTCCATCGCATCCTATCCTGGATTCTACCCCATCCTATCCTATTCTGCATTCTATCCCATCCCATCCTACCCTATCCTGGATTCTACCCCATTCTATCCCATCCCATCCCATCCTATTCTGCATTCTATCCCATCCCATCCTACCCTATCCTGGATCCTATCCTATCCTGCATTCTATTCTATTCTACAGCCATCCCGTCCCATCCTTTTTCAAGCAAGCCCCCGAGCTGCGAGCGATTCCAAACGGGCTGCGCGCGGCTTGGCGGCGTCTCTCTCTCAATCGCTCCTTCTTCTTCTCGTCCTGGCAGATTCTTCCAAGGTTCGCGCACGGGGAACGAAGCGCGCCGGAGTCCAGACCGAGCCCGCCTCGGGGAGACGACCACCCCGCCGTCCGTCCCCCCGCCCTTACGCCCGACGGATGCGCTTCTCCCGCCCCGGAGCTGGCTGGAAGGCGAGAGGCGCTTCCCCTCCGCCCGCGTCGCTGCTTCTCCCGCGGGAGGGAAACTCGAGCAGGTCTGCTTTCGCCGCCACCGCCTCCTTCTCCTCTTCCTCCGCCTCCTCCTCCTCTCCTCCCGCCGGCGGGTCGCTGGTGGCGCAGCTCGCCGGGAGAGCAGCACCAGCGGCGGCTTCTCCTTCGGCTCCAAGCTCCAGCCAGGCTGCGCTTCACCTGTAGGCGGCGGGGCTCCTCCAGTCTCCGGAGCCGGGCGAGGCGCCAGCGAGTGGCTCTCCCTCCCCGCCCGCGCGTGGAAGCAGGGCTGGGGGCTCGTCGAGGCGCAGCAGCTTCAGCAGCAGCAGTAGCAGCAGCAGCCCCGGAGGGTCCGATCCCGGCGGCGCTCTGCCCGGCGCAAAGGACTTGGCCAACTTCGCCACCCCCGGAGGACGCCGGGCGAGCAGGCAGAGGGGCTGAAGCCAGGCGGAGGGGAAGGCTGAAGTCCCCGCCGCCGCCGCCGCCTCCTCTTCGCCAAGCAGGGCAGTGCCAGCCGCCAGCCGCGTCCTCCAGCCTTGCAGCAGGGAAGGGAGGCGATCGCCGCGGCGGTGGCGGCGGCGGAGGAGGCGATGGAGACGCCGCCGCCGCCGCCACTGCTTGCTTCGCCCGGGTCTGGGGCTCGCCTAGGCGGCGCAAGGAAAGAGCAACAGCTCCGCGGCCGTTCCAGCTAAGCTGCCCCTCCGCCGGGACGACGGCGCAGCCCGAGGGACCCCCGCGCTTTGTCTGCCCGCCAGAGGCTCCCTGCGCCCTCCGCCAGGCTGCCATGCGGGCGCCAGGCTCTGCCCGGCCGGGGCAACTCCACCAGGACTCCGCCGACCCCCGACGGGACTCTGCGCTCAGCCCAGCGCCGACCCGGGACTCTCCCCCGCGGAGTCATGGCCGGGCGCGGCGGAGAAAGTTCAACTTCTGCTGCGGAGATCGAAGAGGAGGAGGAGGAGGCGGCGGCGGCACCGGCAGCTTCTCCTCGCCGTCCTGCTTTTACCCCCGTCGCTGCCCGGGCTGGTGGGCGTTGCTCTGGATCCAGCTCCACGTGTGGCGCGCCCTTGCGCAAGGTAAGCGGCCCAGGGACCCCCATGCCTCGCCCGCCTCTACTCGCAGCTACCTCCCGCTCCACTTTTGCCAACGCCGGGCATGAATTTGCAATTCCGGGGAACCAGAGCGCAGGGGGGAGGGTTGGGTTGGATTAGGGACCAGGCAGCCGGGACTGGGGGCTTCGGGGATGCTCTTCCCCCCGCTAGACGCTGCAGGCGGGCGAGGGGACTGGCCCTGGGGTGCTGGAGAGGAGACGAAGGGCGCTCGCTCCCCGGAGGGCTAAGTCCGGCTTCCCTGCAGCTGGAGGTGGGTGGGTCGGTGAGCCTGGTCCCTTCCGAGCCGAGAAGCGGGTGGTGGGCGAGCCAGCGAGGCGCCGGGACGAGGGGCGTTGCTGCTGGCCGCCTGCGCGCTTCCTGGGCCCTGGAGGTCCGGCCTCGCCCGCTCTTGGCTGGGAGGCAACTGGCCAGGAGTGAAGTCTAGCAGCCAAGCCCCCGCCTCGCCCCCCTCCATTGAAAAAAGAAGGGGAGGGGAGGGCGAGCTCCGTTGCTCAGCTTCCCAGTTCAGCTCGCGGAAGTTTCCAGTCCGGGCCTTTGCGCCCAGCTGCCCTCCCCCACCCCATTTGAGGCTGCCCACCTCCCCTCTCGTCCCGAGAAACGCGAGATATTGGCAAGCTTTCTCCCAAAAAAATCATAAATCTTCTCTCCAGTGAAAGTGGCCCTTCTCTTGTATTTTGTATGATTTTCCCCTTCGCCCCCCCCCTTTTTTTTTTTTTTCCTGTTTGGATAAATATCATCATGACCTTTGGGAAGATAAATATTTGAATGGCTATTTAAACGAGATTTCTCGCAGTCCTCAGTGAAGCCAGTTTTGCATGCAGGGGCTTGAATCAATTAAAATGACCTTTTGGATATTGTTTTTTTTTTTCTCTTCTTCTTCTTCCCTCTCTGGTTGAAGAGGGAAAGTAACTTTCCCTAGAGAAAAAAGCTAGTCTCTTTCTCCCTGATTAGCTAATAAGACCTGAGCATTTGGGAGCAGTCAAGACAAAACAAGCCTGCAGCTTGGTACAACAATAACTTGGAAATAAGCCTTGTTGGTGTGTTCAGTAGAAATTGCTTAAATGCACTTAGGAACTGGATTACGTTGCCAGAAGTTTTTATTTTATTTTGTTGAAGCTTCCGTGTTCTGTAGCTTTAAGGGTGAAAAAAAGAGACTTGCTGTTTCTCAGTTATTGAAAAATGTTCTTTTGGTACATCTTTCAATGTTATAGCTTGGATAATAAGTCACCTTCTGAATACTGTTGAGGCTAAGGCCACTCCTTGCGATGTAACCTACTTGTAATGGTCAGCAGGCATGCACTGCCAAACTAGGAAATCCCATTTCGAGGGGATAAACAGTATGAAGCACTTAAAACTCCCTGGTGCCAAGTATGGACCAGGGATTCAGCTGCTAGCATATTTTGACCCGTGCTTAAATGACCATTTCATTTCTGGATATGCTAACAATGTGCTGCTTATTACTGAGCATTTCTTTCCTAGTGCTCTGAAAACTATAGGATTGATAGAGGAGCACATGGAGCAAACACAACTTCTTCAGCTCATGAGGCTGTCATTCCTTGTCCTCTGAATTTGATTTAAACCAATGGTTAGGATTGTATCTTTCAATGAACAAAAGGGCACAATGGAAGGTTGGCTCTTAAAAGTGAAAGGACTGGAATTTTGTTGGTACTTCGAATGTCTGAATTGGTCAGGAGCCCAGGACTCTTATGGGTTTCTTGTAGCAACTCAAAATAAACAGACCAACAACATAGAAAGTCTTGTTCTAAGCTATTAATAAGTCCAGGACAAGCAGCTCGCCTGCCCCATCTTGAAAACTGGAATATTTAAGATGTAAACTTTATTTATTGGTGCCTGCAACATCTTGTATGTTTCATTCATTTTTAAGGAACCACAAGACTCATTTAAAGTATGGGAACAAGAAAGCCTGTGGCATTCAGAACTATATGCCACTGAAGTTTGTGTGAATTCTTTTCAAAGGGAAACCAGGCATGTGTGGATAACACCAAATCACTCAGTCAAATAAACATGGTGGTTTTGGCAAATGATTCAGTATTCAGAGCTGGTGGTCTTTGGGGTGAAATTGATGTTAATTCAGGGCCTTTGGGTAACATAAATAAATAAAAAAAATTGAAGAAACCCCTTTTTCAGATTGCGGAGATTGTCATCTGAAGTGAAATTGCAAAAGGACAAAATAGTTTATAGAGTTTCCATCCCAATTTGGGCGCATTGGCAGCACTCCATAAAACAATTTCTTGTGGCTCTCAATTACATTTTATTTTTAATGCTTAATAGGATTTCAGTCTTTCGCCCTATTTAAACAACAGCTTTCCCTAATCCATTTGCAATCCGGTTTTGAAACCTTCAGTTCCCAAAGCGATTTAAAAAGAAAACTTGGCCATCTCTAATTGACACTGTGGATCTTGGGGTTCTGGCTTGGCTATAATCTTATAATGCTGAAGTTGGTAAATTGTTCATAATTGTTATAATTAGTGGACTGAATGTGAGGTTATGTTGATTTCCTATTAGTTAGCATCAGAAGGAGTTTGAGATCCATGGGACAAAACTTTAGCTGTCAGATAGGATGAATAATTCTGAGCCCCTTTTGGTTTTACATGTCTCAAGCAGAAATGGTTCAGTATTTATATTTCCCAGAATATTTTCAGTGCGTCTTTTTTTTTTTTTTTTACTAGCACATGTTCCTTACTGGCTTTTTGAACTGTTTTTGCTGTACAGTATTTTGTTTTCTTGGCATATGTGAGCATATTTTCATACAAAGTAATTTCCTTCCAGAAATGTAATACAAACATACCCAATGTAACAATTCAGCATGGGCCAGTTACAGATTAATCACCTACATAAAAGGCATTAAATACATTGTTATTAAACAGATTATAAACAAGAAGCAGACTCATACAAAATTTACTTTGGGTGTAATTTGTTGATTGGTTCAAAGATTCCCCCACCACCCCCATCCCAAATGGCTGTGGGAATCTCTTAACTGGGTCTACAGCTCAAATCAACTGCAGGCCTTGTGTTCTACAAAGGGAATTGTACAGAGGGAGAAAGTTGTACAAACTTGAACAAAGGGAGATTATTTGAAGCAGTTTATAAAATGGAGCAGGTCAAATTTAAAGTCATTACAAGTGACAGATCATAAAGACACACACACACACAAAAGAAACCTTCAACTTTTTCAGTTTTTTTCTTTAAAGTGTTATTTTTTTCCTAGTGACCTTATGCCCCTCATTTATGGCCCAAATATTGCCATCCCAAGAAAAGAAATAGGTGGCTAACAAGATGAAAAATCTTTGCTGAGGGAGAGAGGCGTGGAGATGCTGATTCTCTTGAACACTTGTGCTGGGTTGTCTAGTTTCAAATCAAATTTTTCAAATCAAATTTTATTTATCACATACATATACATACATAGTATGAAATGCAGTGAAATGTGTTTTCAATCACTCGCAAGGTAGTAGGCAAGGGGGGTGGTATGGATAGGGAGGTAGATTAAGGAGATTATGGAGTGGTTAAGAGAGGTAGATTAAGAGGTAGATTAGAAATTATAATAGTCCTGTGTTTGTTATGGTTTGGTTTAGGGTCCGTATTGCCTGTGGGAAGTAGCTCCTCCTTAGTCTCTCTGTGTTGACTTTCAGGGACCGGAGGCAGCTTCCTGACCGCATCATGCTGAACAGTTTGTTGTTGGGGTGGCTGGAATGCATCATTATTTTCCTGGCTGTGTTTTGACATCTTTTGTTGTAGATGGAGTGTAATTCTGGAAACTTGGTGTGGATGATGCTCTCTGCTATGCGCACCACCCTCTGCAGAGCTTGCCTTTCCTGAGTGGTACTATTCACTTGAACACTTGTGCTGGGTTGTCTAGTTTGAGATTGGCAGGCCCTGTGTTACTGTAGTGCCATTCCTCCCCGTGAAACCACCCATCAGTGTGGCAATGGTGAAATTGTGTTTGACCCCTAAGGTATGAGCTGGGGAGTCCCACAGTTTTCTTTCCATTTGCCCCTGCTGTTCTGAATCTACGTGGACCTGCCAAAAGCAATCGTCCAGAGCCACGAAGAGCCACATTGTTAGTATTTATCTATCATGAATGCTTTTCTGCCCCCCTCAAATCATTCCCTTTGAAGCACCTTGCCTGAACAACATATGTTAATCATCTCACAATAATTAACACATTATCAGTGTTATCAAATAAGTAGTTTGCAACACTACAACACGCTGGTAGTTTGCTAATAAACCACAATACACTCATAGTTTGCTAATGCTGCTCAACCTCCCCTCTGCCCCATATTCTACCTGGATTGGGGTTAAGAGAGGCGGTGCAGGTCTTCTGACAGTTGCCTGGTGGGGGGGGTGGGGCTGACAAATTGCAAGTGAATCCCAGATAAAGGAAATAAGATAGTTTACACAGGCCTGGAAAATAGGGAGATTACAGTTTGAACTGGATTTGAAGTGGGACAACTTGTGAAGGATCCAGTGCCTCTGTTGGGATCTCTTTAAATTTGCCAATAGAGGCAGGATGGGCAAGATTCTTCACAAGGCTGTCTCATCTCAACGACCCTACTAGCTTCCCAGTATAATTAGTGCAACCAACCATGTACAGGACTCCATGGGTCGACCCAAGGAGTTCATCCAGAAGTCCAGCTGGGGTATGCAACCTATGACCTTTTTCACAGCATCCCCGTGGTCACATGATCCAAATCTGGACCCTTGGCAATGGACTCATAGTTATGACAGTTGCAGTGTCTCCCGGGGTCCAGTGATCCCCTTTTGCAACCTTCTGGCAAGCAACGTCCACGGGGAGCCAAATTCCTGTGTTACTCACTTAACAACTGCAGTGATTGCCTTAACAACCGCAGCAAGAAAGGTCGTAGAACGGGGCAAATTTCACTTCGCAATGGTCTCACTCTATCGAACAGAAACCTGGGACTCGATTCTGGCTGTGAAGTCGAGGACCAGACTTTCTCTTTTGCAACCTTCTGGCAAGCAAAGTCCCCGGGGGAAATCAGATTCACTTAATAACTGTGTCATGAACTTCACAACCGTGGTGATTTATTCAAATTCAAATTTCAAATTCAAATTTTATTGGTCACATGCACAGTCATACATGGTACAATACGCAGTGAAATGCTTACGCAACCATTCACGACCACAGGAAGTTGGGGCAGAATGGGAGAGTAGGAAATAGGTTGGGAATAAGTTGAAGAAAGGAGGTAGTTGGGAAGAAAGGAGGTAATTG
>JAEANM010027200.1:0-10587 GCA_017656035.1 Myanophis thanlyinensis | reverse complement strand
TCCGGATCTCCGGGGGCAATTCGTTCCAAAGGGAGGGTGCCCCCACAGAGAAGGCTCAAACCCTCGGGGCTGTCAGACTACACCGTCCAGTCAGTGGAACTCTGAGGAGGCCTGCCCTGTGGGAACGTACAGGTCGGCTGGAGGCTGATGGTGGCAATTGTTCTTTTAACACAATGATTGCAACCAGCAGAACTGCCATTTTCAGTTTTTAAGTAGAAATGCAGAAATATCCAGCTCTTGCTTCAGTATTTTCCTCAGCCTCTGACCAGATTTTTCCTAGTTTATCTTGCCTGGATGACTCAAGGGCTTGAAGCCTAGACTTGGTACAAATATCAGTAAATCTTTCTTTCCTAAAGAGGAGCACTTTCTCTGACTCTGGACAAGGCAGGACAACGCCCCCATTTTCTGCCTGGACAAAGGATTTCCTTTCTTATGGCCTCAGCCACAGGACAACCAACCTTTTCAAGTTGTGCAATAGAGCACCATCTCTGTTTTTTAATTTTAAAAACTATGAGCAATTTCAGAAAAGATCCCTCAACTGAAAGGATTTTAGTCATCTCCCGCCCAAGGAGCGTGGTGGCTAGCATGGCTAAGACTCTGGGTTGGAGGTTAACAAGTCCGTGTTTGAGACCCAAGTGCTACCATGTGGCGGGGTGAGCTCCCATCCTTCACTGCAGCTCCAGCCAGGAATATGAATAGAGCCCCCAAAGGACGTCTTCTGGGCAATGGTGATGTCACCAGTTAATAGCAACAGCAATAGCACTTAGACTTACATACTCTTCACAGTCTAAGTACTATTGCTATAGAGCTGAAATTTACAACATAGCCTCACAAACCGTTCTTTTTCCTGGCTAATCTGTAACTCCATTAAAGGTTTGGGTTTGTTTTTTTCTGACTTAAAAACAGAAATCTTTTTTGGCAGGCATAGCTGCTCATCAAGTAATTAATTCGTTCCCAGCATATTATGTTCAGCATGCATCTAAAAATAAAAATAACATTGGAGCCAGTGGCACTGTTATGAACCGTCGCCTAGAGGCTTTATCTAGAAAATAAAGCTATTTTATGCACTTTTTTCATTATGCATTAGAATTTGCAAGGTCTTGATCATCATATAACCCACCAGCACCAGTCTCCTGTGCCAGAAGAGGCAGGAAAGGAGACCTCCAAGTTGGGGCCTAGAAGAAAGTATGAGAGAGGAAAGATTTGCTGGCAGGTACAAGCTTTTGACTGTCTGTTCTGGCACAGCAGAGCTGTGGCCGGCATCACATCGGCTCCCTCTATTGGGGGGTTTCAAACATGCACTCCTCTGAGGACCCATAGGGTTACTGCCCAAGGGTTTTCTGTGCTTTATCTTGGGTTCTGCCCAAAGAGAAAATGAATGATAACTGCCTACATTACGTGGCAGTTTGTCAGCAGTCCATGTTCCCTGAATCAAGATGATGCCATTTTAGACAATGGGAAGTAGGACTGTTGTTGGCTCATGGTGAGAAGTGTGTATCATTCTTTAGGAAATCGATTGGTTCCATCTTAGTTTAGACTTTAGGACTGGGATTGGTGATTTAACTTCTGCAATGGCCTACCCCCTGTTTTGGACTGTAGATCAAAGCTGTAAGCAGAAATGGAGGCGGCCTTTTGCTTGATTGAACGTTGCTTCTTATGGACCATTAAATTTGGCTTGTCTGCTGGCTATGGGTCTGCAGAAGACATAGTGCTATCTTATTTTCCATGCTGTTCAATATACAGGTAGTCCTTGACTTACAATTCATTTAGTGACCATTCGAAGTTACAATGGTATTGAAAAAAGCAACTTATGACCTTTTTTCACACTTTTGACCTTTGCAGCTTCCCCATGGTCATGTGGTCAACATTCAGATGCTGGCAACTGGTTCATATTTATGATGGTTGTGGTGTCCCAAGGGTCATGTGATTAACATTTGCGACCTTCTCACAAGCAAAGTCAATGGGGAAGCCAGATTCACTTAACCATCGGGTTACTAACTTCATAACTGCAGTGATTCACTTGGCAAAAAAAAATCATAAAATGGGACAAAGCTCACTTAACAAATGTCTCACTTAGCAACATAAATTTTGGGCTCCATTGTGGTCATAAGTCGAGGACCACCTGTACAAGCTTCAGGCTGTCATCACGCTGGCTGGGTTCACGCCATACACGAAGCCAAATCAATCATGATATATTATGGCCTAACAGATTATGTCAACCCAGACATGATAGCTTTAATCTTGTCATCTCCCCGCAATCCCAGAACCATTACTTAATCTTGTGTCTTTGCACTCACTGCAGTGGTGGAATTCAATTTTTTTTACTACCAGTTCTGTGGGTGTGGCTTGGTGGGCATGGTGGGGGGGGGTGTCGTGTGACTGGGTTGGCTGTTTCTGTAAGCAGGGCAATAAAGATTAGGCTAGAAACAACACCAGAATGTCTTTTTCCTGTCTTCCGTACAGGATTCACCCTGTAAAGTGGAAAAAAACCAAAAGGAGATTTCTTCTAACAACCGGTTCTCTGAACTGCTTAGAAAATTTACTACTGGTTCTAGGGAACCTGCTAGAACCTGCTGGATTTCACCTCTGACTCACTGGTCAAGATGCCACAAAAAAGAGGGAGCAAATTTACTTGGAGAGTAATTCTATGGAGTGAATTGCCCTAGTATAGTGACCTCAAGGCCATCCAGGCTTCAACACCCATCCTTTCTACCTATTGGGGCCAGTGCTCAGCAAATATTTCCAACATGCTTCATCAAGGGAATTGGAGGATCTAGGCTGGAGAATATTGGCGAATGTTTGTATGAATGTCGTGAATGAAACTCTGTCTTCAAGAGGTGCCCCCAGACACAGCCTATTCTGAAATCATATCCAAAGCAAATTGAACTGCAAATTAGAGAAGGCAAAAGACAATGAGAAAATCACCCCAAACTCAAGGATTTGGCATGTTCCAAGGTTACCATCAGGGTTTGTGTAAAATAAAATGGAAGCAACTTTTATGTTTCTCTCGCAGCACAAATGTTTGAGGAAGTTTAAAGGATCTAAACTTCATGATTAACTTTTCTGTATTTCCTATTTCTCCTTGAGAAGATTATTTTCTTCCCAGTTTGTGCCTTTAAAGAAAGGTTTTTCAACAGAAGTTTCAAGTTCAACAGCACCAAAAGAATTTGATGTATGACAGCCGTTCCCATTTATATGACCTTCAGCGTGTTCTTCAAACAGAGACAACTAGGATGTTTGTCAATGGGGAGGAGGAAAAAATTGTCATCACTAAAACGGCATAGGAGCTGAAAGCTGGAAGTGCCAGCAATAGCAAATCCTGGATCTTCTGGAGATGTGCATTTCACAAAAGAAAGCTAGCCTGTGGCTGATGAGATTTCTTCATTTTTTGAATGCCTGGACCAGAACCTTGTCAAAATAAAGGGTAGATATGTGCTTATATGGCAAGGCCAATCTGCTGTAATACAATCCTTAAGCTGCAGAGCAGAAAATCGAGTTAGTGACTACTGCCAAAGCATGAATCAGTTACAAAATGTGGGCTTGAGGTATGCTCCTTTTTTCCATTCTCTAATATTTCTCTGCAACTCAAACAATTGTTCATAATTAAGCTGATTGGAGAGCAGACGCTGGCAGGAAACATTGTGCTGGCTGAAATCCCAATGAACTTCATTGTACTAGATATAGGACCATGACATCAGTTCCTTCCATTGCACAAAGGAAGAACTACATTTGCAGAGCAGCAGATATGGTTAAAAAAAAGGGTGGGGGGAGAGATGGCATTTATTTCATTGCTTTTGGCATCCTTTCGATATTCAGAATGGAGTTATGCATGCATCATTACATAGAGAAGTGAGGATTGATTGTACTATTCAGCATTCTGTGATTCTTATTATATACTTTTTGATGCATATTGCCACGAAAATGGATTTGAAAATAGTGGTCATGACTGATTGGAGTCAAAAAGCCATGAGCGATTATTGCTTGGGCGAAAAACTTTGGCTATATAATAGAACTGGATCGATGGCAAAAATTATGGGATAGAAATTATAAAATGACTATGTCAACAGTGCATAAAGAGAATTTATATAAGATGTTTTATAGATGGCATTTAGCTCCATTGAGACTGGCAAAGATGTTTAAGGATAAATCTGCTAAATGCTGGAAGTGTCACCAAACACCTGGGTCCTACTATCACATGTGGTGAACATGCCCACTGGCAAAGAAAAATTGGCTGGAAAAAATGGTAAAACAACATATTGATTTAAAACCAGAGATTTTCTTACTGGGTATGTTGCCAGAGAATTATAGTAAAGAGAATACTAATTTGACTGTACATGTTCCAACAGCAGCTAGGATTGTATTTGCTCAACATTGGAATCACAAAGAAATCCCTGCACAGGAAATAGTGATTAGGAAAATACTAGAATGTGCTGAAATGAATAGATTGACATTTGAAATTAAAAAGAAAGAATTAAGTGAATTTTATAAAATATGGGAGACATTTTATCAGTGGTTAGATAATAGAAATGAGAAGTAAAATTAGGAAAAGTTACAATTAAATTTAGAGATAAGAGAATATAAGATCTATATAGACAGGATGGATGTATTTAAGTTTAGATATGGAAAGGTATGATTTATATGATATGATCTTTTTATTGTTAATATTTGTCAACCACAACTGTTATTTTAAGAGATTTTTGTACACCCGACTATGCACGATTTGATGAATGATATATGATGTTATGTAAAAAATGAAAAAATAAAAAAATTATACAAAAAATACCCCATTGAGCTTGCCCAACAGGCAGAGACATACCTGCTCCATTGCTTTGCTTGGTTGCACTTTCCAAAAATATCAGAAATAGATTCAGGCCAGATCAGATTGAGTGCTTTTTTTTCGGGATGCAGATGTTGATTTATTTTAATATACTTTTTTTAAAAAAAGCTCAAAATCTTGTGCAACATTGCAATTCTTGCAACTTAAACAGAAATGAAATTCCACATCCAAACTGTCGTATTCTGAAGGCATTGCACTGAATGTCTGAAAGTTGATATGCAGTAAATGAAGTGACATGAAGAAATCAGCAGAGAGGATCTTTGACTCCTGTTATGGCATCATCACTCTTTGGAGAGAAAATGTGTACATATAGTCCTCGACTTACAACAGTTTATTTAGTGACCGTTCAGTTACAACAGCACTGGAAAAAATGACTTATGACCATTTTTCACACTAATGACCATTACAGCTTCCCCATGGTCACGTGTTTTACATTCAGATGCTTGACAGCTGCTTCATATTTATGACGGTTGCAGTGCTCCAGGATCATGTGATCCCAGGATATTTTGTGATCTTCTGACAAGCAAAGTCAATGGGGAAGCCAAATTCACTTAACAACCATGTCACTAATTTAACTGCAGTGATTCACTTAAATGTGGTGAGAAAACTCATAAAATGGGGCAAAACTCGCTAAACAAATTTCTCACTTAGTAACATACATTCTGGGCTCAATTGTGGTCATAAGGACTACCTGTAGTTGATTATCATGATCCCTCACACTCTAGATACTGCCTATTTGGACTAGTGCAATGTGTTTTTCATGGGGCTGCCTTGAAGAGTATTGGAAGCTTTGATTTGTCCAAAATGGAGCAGCAAGCACAATTTTGGGCATACCACAATAGCCTATAGCAGTGGTGGCAAACCTATGGCACACGTGCCAGAAGTGGCACACTGAGCCCTCTCTGTGGGCATGCGTGCTGTCGCCCCAGCTCAGCCCATGTCTCTCCGTGGCGTTTCTCGACATCGTTTGCAGAGAAATAAGTTTCCTTGCAAATGACGAAACAGAAGCTCATGGGAAAGAAAGATCTCACCTGTTGCAGAGCTGCCAGTGTTGGGATGCCCCACCTCCCACTGGCCATTGGTCTTCGGGTCTCTGGAGCATGCGTGCACCCCTTGCAGTTTGGGCACTTGGTGTCTCAGCCTCCAGCCGGCCGTTGCGTTCCTACAGGGTGGGCCTCCTCGGGGTTTCAATGTTGGGACGATGTCATCTGACAGCCCCGAGGGTACGAGCCTTCTCTGTGGCTGCACCCTCCCTATGGAACGAGTTGCCCCCGGAGATTCGGACCATTGTAGACCTGCGGACTTTACGGCGCACATTGAAAACCCACTTATAATGTGGCCTGGATTTAATTTTTCTTAAACTGTTTTTAACTTTTCTATGTATTTCTTTTTAAATGGCTGTGCACTGCCCCGAGCCCCTAGGGAGGGGGGGGGGCAGTATACAAATGTATGAAAATAAAATAAAAAAATAAATAAAATAAAAAATATAGGAAGCCACTGCTTTCTCAACTGCACTGGCTCCAGTGGACTTCAAAGTGCTGATTATAGTATCACCTATAAAGCCACTCAGAGCATACAACCAGTTTACCTATGTCATTTTCTATATCCAATAGTCTCTTCCAGTCCCACCTGGATCCATAAGGTAGACTAGTTCCAGGCTGTGATGACATCTGATGGGGCCCAGGAAATGTGCTTTCTCTCTCATGGCAATTGCCCTTTGAACAGTTCTACTCAAGATTTAGATGGCCCTGACCCTGTTGGCTTTTCATAAGGCCTTAAAGACTAGGTTGTCCCATCAAGCCTTGAACTGGACACTAAGTGAGTTTGGAGCTGAACGATTTCTATGTTGGGAGGTTTTAAAATTAGATTTCAGTGTCTCGGTACCATGCTACACTTATCATTTCTCAGGAAGAAAATCTATCTGTGTGGACACGAAGAATCAACACCAACTTTATGGCACATAATCAACCAATCATATGATTGACATAGTTATTTTATTTAATTTGTTGTTGTTTTAAATGATGGCTAGCTATGAAGATGGGCAATTTATCTATACTGAGATGGGCAATTCTGTAAAGCCTTTAAGCTGTTGTCTAAAGCATGGCACAATTTTAGAGTCTAACTTCCAGGATAGCAGGATAAGATGAAAATATATTTCAGGTGGGATGTCTGCAGAGGCTGAATACTGTTAGGCTGTGTTGAAATCTTGATTTCGTTCATTCTATGGTGTACAAAATTCCTAGAGGAGAACATCCCTGCAGTGATTAAACAATAAGCAAGGGGGGGAGGACTTCTGCTCTTACACCTTTGCCCACACCAAAATACTATAGCTTTTATCACAAAAATACTGAAGTTACATAGAAAATTCTTACACAAATCAGGGGGATGAACTGCAGATCTGTAAGTCCTTGTTCAACTCATGTATTCTATGAACAGGAGAAACAGAACGTCCTTCTGGGATTCTGTCATGCGTTTCTTTGTCCATAGTAAGCAAGTGGGCTTCCTTTCCCCATTTTTTCCCCTTTGCTTCAGACTATTCTCATCTTTTGCATAATGTAGACCTCAGCAGGATTTCAAATCCCTATAGACAAAGGAACTGGAAAATGAACAGGCATAAATATTCGCCAGATTTTGACCTTGTTCAAATTCCAGGAAACAGCAAGTGCCTGTTGTGTCTAATGGTTACTATGACTCCTGTGCTATACGAGAGGCTTTGGGTGGAAAAATGCTCTCATATATATAGTCAAGTGATGGGAACGGAATGGTGTGCTGAATTGCTCAGCAGGTTTGCCAATGGGCTGCTTTATTAGATTGATCGGTTTAGACAAACACCACTGAAAGATGGATGTCAACAAAATTAGTGAAGGGGACAGCAACCCCTTCCTTGCTGGAGATAGTTGGGAACAAGAATCTGAATATACAATAAGATTAACCGTGCACGATACCATACTCTCTCAAGACTTAAGGGTGCCAAGAACAAGATTAAATATTGTAGCTTTTAATGTCTAGGTTCACTACAAGCTCTTGGATGAGACTTTTCCTATCTCATTCTGTAAAACATTGAACTATGATTAATCTGAAGTACGATTCAGGGACTGCAGAAATATCTTGGACGGAAGCCACCTTAATTCTATATAATTCTACATAAAATTAACATCAAAAACATTTCAGGCAATCATGACAAATTACGAGCTGTACCCACGTGCTTCCCCAATGTTTTGACATTGCTTTGATTTTCTCTAGCTCACCATAAATTAATGCATTTCTCAGATTTCCTCTGGAAATTTGGGACTCCATGTGGAATGAGTTTAGGAAGAAATCAGTATCTTCTTTAAATACAGTTTGGATAGGATCGAGTGTCTTGCTATAATATGAACCAAGCTACAAATTCTCTCTCTACTATAAAATGTAAAAACAGGTTTGCTAAACAAGTATGAAAACAATGTAGCTGACAGTGTGGATAGACCGCAAAGTTCTTCCCTTCTTACAGAGGCTATGAAAAAGCATCCAGATCTTCAGAGATTATCCAAAGGAAGCTGAACATAGTAGCCAAACAAATGTGGCTACAAAACACCAGCTGGCATACTTCTGGGAATGTCTGTGTTACTGAGATTGTCAGCAGATGGCACCTCTAGTTTTATTGGGGTAGGGTTGCGGCTTTCCCAGAGAGATATAGAAGAGAAACTGTCCCTTTGGGCCTCACTTTTATTCAAGCTGTCTTATGAGATTTGTGTGCTGCTGTGACCTTTTATTTTAATTGTGTTTGTCCCTGTGTTTCAGTCCAGCTGGGAAGAACAAGCCTCAGCATAGACATTCCTTCCTTGTCAATAGTCTCCCAAGTCACACTGAGCAGAACCTCTTCTAAAAAGTTCTTTTCTTAATTCAAATTGGTGGAAACCAACAACAAAATTTTAAGGATTGTATTGAACTGAATTTCTGACACTGCCCCTCCCCCTTCAATATTATCATGGGGTGGAATGCCATATAAAAGACTCATTTTATATTTATAGATCTGCTGGGAAAATGCAGTGTCCCAAAGTTTTAATCTTCAGACTAGACACGTGCTGATGTTTCATGCTGAAAAAACCCCAGATGTATAATAATGACATATCTTGATTGCCTTCCACTAATATCAGAGAATGTTTAGTTTATTCATGGTTTATTTAATGTATCTGGTTTAGTCAAGGTTTAAAAGGTTATTAACAAAAGTTTGCAAATAATGGTTCAGTTCTTGTCTTTAAACCAAGATAATCATCACTGTATTATAAAAGATAAGCAATTATAGTCTAGGCAAAAAACATGTTTTTACAAACATGGCATAGCATATGCGATGTCTATTAAATAATACTATTATAGATACTATAGCAGTGGTAGCAAATCTTTTACTTACCGAGTGCCGAAAAGTAAGTGCTTTGCGCGAATGCGCATGCCATCCGCACTTGCGTGTAGCTCCTCCACGTGCACTGCATGTGCAACCACACCATTGCGCAATGCATGCAGCTTTTGCACGTGGAGTTGTATTCTGTATCTGAATGTATTCTGTGTTCTGTGCTTTGTGCGATTGTACCAATGGAGGCTCATTCAATTTCGCTGCATACATGTTGTGCATTGACAATAAAGGATTGAACTGAATTGGAAGGGAGATTTCCAGGAACTCCAAGGACTGTGGACTAATCTGAAAAATGAGGGGGAAAAAATCCAGAAGAAGCAATGGCAAATGACTATACTGTTACCAAGAAATATGTACAGATGTATCCCTTTAATCACCAGGAATTGAGCAGCTCTTTTGATTCTTGCAATGTAAGGTCAATAATTTGCATAAGGAATTAATCAGCAAAAGTAGGAAGAATAAAAAAAAGAATATTTGTACCTCAGGGTTGAAATGAAGGATTATTGGTGCTCCCCGAGTTTGGTTGTTTTCTTGCATAAGTTTCATTATCCAAATTAGGTAACTCCATCAATGCTAGTAAGGAATGGGGTTTGCTTTCAGTTTATATTTTAGTGGTTGCCTTGTCAGTGTTGGTGGGAGTGGCCTTGGAGGTTCTTTGATTCGGCTGTTTATTGTTAGTTTGTTTGGCAGTTTCTTGATTGGGCTATTGTTTACTGCTTAATTGTTGGTCTGATGTTAATTTTGCTGTACATCTATGCTCATCTGAGTGTTGATTTTTGGTAGTGAGGTGTGTTGGTCTTTTTATTCCCTTTTCGGCTTCTTGATTGTCATCAATAGACACACAGACATAAACAATATCTAACTACTGTGCAAAAGAGACATTCAACAACATTGGATTAACTCCAAGATTAACATCAGACCAACAATACACATTTGACTTAATTACTTATGAACAGTTTTGTTTTGATCTTAAAATCAATCTTTATTCCTGGCAACTATCTGGACAAACCCCTGCAGTTTTCTTGGCAACCTTTCTGGAAGTAGCTTGCCCTTGTCTCCTTCCTAGGGCTGAGAGTGAAGGACTGGCCCGAGGTCACCAAGCTAGGGTCATGCCTATGTTGGTATTAAAACTCATGGTCTTTTAGCCTTATGCCTTAAACACTGCACCAAACTGGCTATCACTTATCAAATTAAGTGGTGACTTTCCCCCATGCTCTTCCACTAATGAAATGCATTGTTCTGTGAATACTAAATAAGCTAATGGAGAGGGCCCGCAACTTGGTTGTCCTCCTGGATGTACGGCTGTCATTAGAAGACCATATTGCAGCCGTCTCCAGGGGGGCTTTCTATCAGGTCCGTC
>JAEANM010027199.1:0-10587 GCA_017656035.1 Myanophis thanlyinensis | reverse complement strand
ATGACTCGTGGACTTCAACTCCCAGAATTCCTGAGCCAGGCTGGCTCAGGAATTCTGGGAGTTGAAGTCCACCAGTCATGAAGGAGCCGTAATTGCCCACCCCTGCCCAACACCATCTACATTATAACCATTGGTTTCTCCATTGATTTCCATAGATAATTCTCCTTGCTATCCAAGACAATTAAAAAAAATAGCTTCTTGATGACCTGATGACTTTTTATTTTTAATCACACATCAAGTGCTTTATCCAGACATTTCTCTTTAATTTTAGTATATCTATTCCCTCTGTTTCCCTTCTCTATCTTTCAGCTACAGTTTGCAACCTTTGTTCAGTGGTATTTGAGGCTGGGGCTGCTTTGATCAGAACTTTCTCAGTAAGGGCCCTTTCACTGTCAATTTGGCAAACTCGTCTTACTTTTCCCTTCCTCTGTTTGGTTGTCAATATACTCAACAATCAATACTGAGCATCTAGTCCTTCTCGAGCTATTATCCCTACATATATGTGTCCTTATAGGTACCCCACATATAGGTAGCCCTTTCACATAGAGGGCTTTCTTATGCTTCTATAAACAGTGAGTTTTCTCAAGTCCTTTGGTAGCAACTTCATTACATAAATAATTTATTCTCAGTCTTGAACTCTGTAAATTGTATATCTTGGATGAAGGAAAAAAAATAAATTATAATTCACTTTAGGCTTATCAAGGAATATATTCCATTGAATTCAAGGTGTATAGATGCCAGGGTTACACACAACATCATCAATGTAGTCAGATGTAAGATTACTATTGTAATCTTACTATTGTAATAGACTATTGTAATCTTACTATTGTAATAGACTTATAAAATAGTGCTATGGGATATATTGGTGTTCGCAACCTCTTTTTGCCTTTTTGAAGGTCCTGGTTTTAGAGAATCAGGGAAATACTAGCAAGAACTCTAAATAGCATTGCTTGCTATAAAGTGTAAACAGTTACTATAGTTGCAGAATGAAGCACAGTGACTAAGTGGCACCATGTGCATATAACTAGTTCTTTAAAATAAGTTAACTAACTCCTATGTTTTCTTCAATCATCTGTTAGCAGGAAATCTAGATAGACCATATTTCTACTCAACGTATGATGGACAACACAATTTTTACCAGAAAGGCAATACAATAGATTTTCTTCCAATGTCAATCCTACTACTCATAGAAATGTGAGGCTTTGCTGGTAAAGAATCAAGTGGAATTGTGTTGCCCCTAGATCTTCCTTCCTTCCTTCCTTCCTTATGACAAAGAGATACCTAAAAGTATAGTAACAGTAAAAATGTTCCTTTGAGGAGGACAGAATCAACATTTTATTTAGAAGTATTTTTTTGAGTGCAGACTAGGTAACATAGTTGGGTAATGAAACATCTGCAACAATGCAACCAAGCTCAGAGAAAACCATGGATCCCTCATTTTAACCCCGAGCAACAAAATAGTCTCCAAAATAGACTCCTTTATAAGTATTTTTCTCTCAAGTTTTTTGTTTTTGTTTGTTTCTTCTTTGACTCAATTTTTCTACTAAAACCTTTGATTATATACCACTGCTAAATTTTATATAATTCTCAAGTGTGATATCTTTGGGACAGTGTTTTTATCCTTCTCCCTGTTTCGGCCAATACCCTAATCCTGAATATGTAACACATACAGCATTTTATATGTAACAGCCCCTGTTATTTTTTCTTAATGGTGCAAATAACTTCCCTTTATTCCACATAGGAACAGGTGAAGTCTCTATTAGCTTGATCTCCTAGTGGCTTAGAATATACTCACATTCTTAAGAAAGGATTTTTTTTTTTAAAAAAATAAGGCATTTAGAAGTGTAGCTAGAAAACTACAGAGCCAAAATGCAATGCTTTGCTCAATCATCTGTTTAGATGAAACATGCCATTAATCTTTGAGTTCTTCCTTCCCCATAGTTATTCTATACTCTGAGCAGGTGTGACTTCAAATTTAAACATGTAAATCACAGGTGAGCAATCTGCAATCCAAGTGTCACATTAGGTTCTCTAATTTTTTGTGAATCTCTGAAACACACCTCCAAACATCCCATCACAACCAGTTTGGTATAATGGTTAAGATGCTGACCTAGAAACCAGGGGACTGTTTTAGTCTCTTCTTAGACATGAAAGCCAACTGAGTAACTCAGAGGTGAAATTCAGCAGGTTCCAGCAGGTTCGCTAGAACCGGTAGTAAATTTTCTAAGCAGTTTGGAGAACCGGTTGTTAGAAGAAATCTCCTTTTGTTTTTTTCCACTTTACAGGGTTAATCCTGTAAGGAAGGCAGGAAAAAAAACATTATGGTGTTGTTTTAACCTAATCTTTATTGCCATGCTTACAGAAATTGCCCACCCAGTCACATGACCCCCCCAGCCATGTCCATCAAGCCACGCCCACATAACCGGTAGTAAGAAAATTTGAATTCTATCACCGGGGTAACTTTGTGCTAGTCACTGACTTTCAGCCCAATTCACCTCACAGATTTATTGTCAAGGGGAAAATAGAAGGAGGAAGGACTATTAGGTACATTCTCCATCTTGAGTTATTTATAAAAAAAATAATGAAGATGCAATAGTTAATTCAATGAAATCCAAGCCATCCCTCCTCCTCTACAAAAACCAGGCATTTCAGATCCGTTGCTGAAGTCACTGGTTCAGATTCAGATTTTATTTATCACATAGACAATCATACATGGTAGTGAAATGCTTTGTGTAACCGCTCATGGTCATAGAATTAAATTAAAAATTTGCAATTTACAATTTAGGAAATTTACACTTTAGGAAATTAAGTTAATATTAGATTAAATTTACAATTTGAAGTTCTGGGAGAGCGAGGGGGGTGGGATGTCTGTTGTCCCCACGGCTACTCACATGGCAATCTAAGCTGCTTGTCTTCCATGCTGCTCCAGCTGTTCTTGCATCTGTCCCTAGTCCTGATTGTAGTGATTCTACAGTGAAATATGCTTGGTGTTCAATCCAGGCTAGAACCATCACTGCCAAGTTCCTTCTTGCCCTTCTGAATGTCATCAGGAAGGTAAATTTCACAGGCTGCACCTGAGCCCAATCACATTTACCATCTCCAGCCTATTCCTTTTACAGATAGCTTATTTTCCTTTCCCAGATGTTTGCACAGCTAGGTACCTTCATATCCCTTTCTCCCATTCTTTCAATTGACACAAATACAGCTCCTGGCTCCCCACCACTATGTGTCAGATCTGCCTCGATCAGATCCCAAGAAATGAAGACCCTGAATCCATTGTTGTGGAAATCAGGATATGAAATGAATGCAGAGAAATGAAAGCAAGGTCTGGGAAAATTGTGGAAAATTGTACATATCAAAAGAATCTCCAAAACCTCCCCCCAGAGTCTGACAAAGATCGTCCAATCCTAAATTCTCAAAGGGTCACGAGGCAGGCATCTGCAGGTGTTGGTGACCATTACTTCTCTGGGACGGTTGGCCTTGAGCAGGCATAAACATCATGACCAAAATATGCAAGGGCCTCTACACACCAGCACTCCCCCCCCATATCTCCCAGCTCCCCCTCCCCCCATTACTATGGCAGCCAATAAGAGTGAAGCTTCAGCAGAAGAAAGTAGAAACTCGGAGGCTGACATTATGTTTTATTGTACCCTGCGACATTGATGTTTTAGTGATTAAAGTAAAGGAAATGTGGTCCCTCACTCATTTGTTCTACTATGGTCTGCAAAACATTGTGGAAGCAGGAAAGTAATGGTTAACTTTATAAAATGGTTAACTTTGCAGTTTCATTCTTATGTTTATATGCTGATACTTAGGTTAGTATGATTCAAAACAGCAGGTAGAAACTGAAAGGGTGAGCCCTGGGGAAAACATCTGTGTACTAGCAGAAGAGGGAGGGAAAACATGGTGGCCAGGAAAGCATGGTGACTGGATTCTATGAACCTTATAAACTATTATTAGATCAACTAGGAAAAACTGACCAGCTGAGAGTCCTCATCAATATGACCAGCTGAGTACATAGCATCCTAGTAGCCCCAATGAAATGCCATACATGGTAGTGACCAACCATCACAAGAGTGGATATGTCACATGCTAAGTCTAATTAGAGCTGAAGAGGGCATTGATCTGAAATGAAGCGCATAGTAAACCAACCACTCGGAAGAATTTAACCTAGCCTAGGTTAGAAAACAGGCCCTTTGAAGCAGCACTTCAAAGCAGATACAAGAGAAATTTTTATAGAGAGCTGGGAGTGGGTAGAAGGTTATGCCACCCATTGCTTCACTGGAAAAATAAAGAAGGGTAGGCCATACCAGCGATGGAACCTGAATAAAATATGGATCTGATTACTGTGCCATTTTTTGTCTCTTCTGCTTTCAGAAGATTAAAACAAAAACAAAAAACCCCTGAAGTATAGCCCCATGATTGCATTCCCAAAAGAAATCATCCCACTGTCATGATCATGGGAATATAGTGGAATTTGTTTTTCTTCTTCTGTCTTAATGTATATACATAAATGTGAATTGGTGGGCCATTTCTTTCCTATAAATTATCATTATATAACCGGGGTGATTGCTCTTCACATAATCATTTTGACAGGATTGGAGGTTAAATACTTTTCAGCACAAAAGGCTGGAGACCCCCCTCCCCCAAATAAAGTAAGTGTGTGTGTATATATATATAATTTAACCTCCAATCCTGTCAGAATGATTATGTGAAGAGCAATTACCCCAGTTCAGCAGAAGAAAGTGACTACCCAGTGTGGAATAAGCCATAGTTCTACCACAAATGTTCTGTCTTTCAAAGATAAACTAAATTATCTTGGAAATTAGAAGTAATGCATGACCCACCATTTTTCAGTTTTTAGACTAAATGCTGATTGTTATATATTGGTGGATTAGAGTGTTTTTTTCCCCCAGTGACATGTATACTAAACATGCTAATAGTTTGTTTTTCCACCCAAGTTGAAGAAAAAACTAAAACATGTTTAATTTATTGTACTTTTCAGACGCTGTTGGATTACCATGAAGCTCTGGATAATCGCATTAAGTTTAATGGGGGTTGCTTGTGATATGCTATATTCTGATCTAGCATCATCTTCAACTATTGGCTCCTGTGAAAACTTGTGCTTTTGTGAAGAAAAAGACAACATCTTAATTATAAGCTGTGAAGAAAGAGGCATCAAGGAGCTATCTCAAGTACATGTTCCACCATCCCGGCCTTTCCAACTTAGTCTTTTAAACAATAGTTTGACTATGTTACAGATCAATGATTTTGCCAGCTTTATGAACGCTATCACATTGCACCTTGGATTTAACTACATTGTGGACATTGAACCAGGGGCATTTAACGGGCTAAGTCTCCTTAAACAACTCCATATCAACCACAATTATTTAGAAATACTTAAGGAAGACACTTTCCATGGACTAGAAAACCTGGAATTCCTTCAAGCAGACAACAATTTCATCACAATAATTGAATCAAGTGCCTTCAGCAAGCTCAACAGGCTTAAGGTGCTTATTTTAAATGACAATGCCATTGAATTTCTTCCTCCCAATGTATTTCGCTTTGTTCCATTAACTCACCTAGATCTTCGAGGGAACCAACTACAAACATTACCTTATGTTGGTTTTTTAGAACACATTGGCCGAATCCTAGACCTTCAGCTAGAAGATAACAAATGGATCTGTAATTGTGACCTACTGGAGTTAAAGAGCTGGTTAGAAAACATGCCTCCTCAATCCATAATAGGAGATGTTGTATGCCACAACCCTCCCATTTTGAAAGGTAACATCTTAAGCAGATTAAAAACAGAATCACTTTGTCCAACACCACTACCAAATGACCTTGATTCTCCATCAGGGTCATTGCCTTTGGTGATTACAACATCCATAAGTGATAGTCATTCCTCAACCAAGGTGATACCCATTTTTAAAACTCCCACCAAGGAATCCAATTTAACACCTCATGTTACAAAACCAGCTACTCTTCTTCCTGGAGTATATTGTCCTATACCTTGTCAGTGCACCAGCAATATCCTTTCAGGGATTTTGATGCAATGTCAGGAACAAAACATTGAAAGTTTGTCAGATTTAGGTTCTCCTCCTCCCAATCCTAAAAAGTTGATTCTTGCTGGAAATATAATCCAGACCTTACTGAAATCGGATCTTGTGGGTTACGACAATCTAGAGATGCTTCATTTGGGAAACAATCGTATTGAAATGTTAGAAGCAGGATCCTTTATAAATCTCACTGAGTTGCAAAAATTGTATCTCAATGGCAACCATCTCACTAAACTAAGCCGTAATTTGTTTTTAGGCCTGCAGCGCCTTGAGTATTTGTACCTTGAATATAATGCCATCAAGGAGATTTTACCTGGTACTTTTAGTCCAATGCCAAAACTTAAGGTCCTATACCTAAATAATAACCTCCTCCAAACTTTACCATCTCATATCTTTTCTGGAGTTCCACTAGCCAGGCTGAATTTGAAAACCAACCAGTTTTCCCATTTGCCCATAAAAAATGTCTTAGATGATCTTGATCTACTAGTACAAATTGAATTAGAAGACAACCCCTGGGATTGCACTTGTGATTTGGTTGGGCTACAACAATGGATACAAAAACTGAATAGGAATACAATGATGGGAGACATCCTCTGTAACTCCCCAAGACATCTAGCTAAAAAGGAACTGAAAACTCTGAACAGTGATATGTTATGTCCCACTTTAATGAACAGCCCAGCTCTCCCAACTCATCCCAGCTTCCTAATCATCACAACATCACCCACTACTGCCAGTACAGCGAACACTCTTCTGAGTTCCCTCACCGAAGTTATCCCTCTCTCTGTTTTGATTCTGGGGCTCTTGATTGTGTTTATAACAATGATTTTTTGTGCAGCTGGCATTGTTGTCCTTGTTCTACATCGACGGAGGCGGCACAAAAAGAAACAGACAGAAGAACAAGTACGGGACAACAATCCAGTTCAGCTTCAATACAGCATGTATGGTCATAAAACGACCCACCATACTACCGAACGTCCAGCCTCAACTTTGTACGAACAACGTATGATCAGCCCCATGGTTCAAGTTTATCAAAGCCCACCTTTCAGCTCCAAATTTGCAGATCATCAAGATGAAATGAACGATAAGGAGGGGAATGATTCCAAACACCTTCGGCGAAGTCTCTTAGAAAGGGAGCACGCCTCTCCACTCACTGGTGGGCCGAATGTCAAGTACAAAGCTACAGACCAACCAGCTGATTTTTTGTCCTTCCAGGACACAAGCTCATTGTATAGGAATATCCTTGAGAAGGAGCGAGAACTCCAGCAACTGGGGATAACGGAATACCTTCGAAAAAGTATCGCTCAGCTACATCCTGAGATGGAAGTACATTATCCCAGAGCTCACGAAGAGTTAAAGCTGATGGAGACACTTATGCTCTCCCGGCCGAGGAAAGTTTTACTAGAACAGACTAAAAATGAATATTTTGAGCTCAAGGCCAACCTGCACGCTGAACCTGACTACTTGGAGGTTTTGGAACAGCACACATGAAACGAAATGCCACCTTCGAAGGGTTTGAATCAGAAACTCTTGGGTTTGTCTTACATTTGGAACTTTGTAAATAAAAGTGCCTTATAACAATGTGTCACCAATCAGAACTTTAAGCACAGCAGTAATCTGAGTGAAAAAGAAACTCTCAGGGATAACTGTGTGAAGCCATGGGAAAGTTTTCAGGAGATGTATATCTTACCCCCATTTTAAATGTGAACTTTGTACAACTGGATTCTGAGAAGAAATTCAGTTTGCTTGGCCATATTCCTCGAGGTGTGTATTGCAGTCCCTAATATTTCTTTTTTTTTTATTGTTGATTTTGCTAAACAGACTTTTAAAGTGTTTGTTTCTTCGATTCTCTTCTTATTTTCCCCATGTAGGCAATATTTAATTAAAAACCTACAAGATCTACTAAGTCAGCTGCTAGAAAGTAGGAAACATTAGTTATGGATGAGTCCATACATATGAACAAATTGTACATGGCAGTAGTACATAATAATTATAAAAGGAACTATATGCTTTTCTTTCAAAAGAAAAAAAAATCATTTGTGAGTTTCCAAGGACTGCTGTATTTAGGTACCTTTAATTTGGAATGTTGTTTATAAAAAAAAAAAAAGAGGTTGGAATGGGAAAGTGATATATTATGCAGGAATTTAAAAGATATAATGGAAACCTTTTGTTACTTTCCCTCGATGGCATTTTAAATCACATTTTGGGACAATCTTCAGTATAATGCTGCTATGTAGACTCCTGTGCGAGATTGGATTGACACTTGTACTTGGGAAGTTTGAAACGCTACTGAGAATTTAATGTAAATATATATTAGTATATTGATGCACCCAATTTTTATTTTATTTTTTACTGTATTTATATGATTGGCTCCCATGGTAATTTTTTGATAACATCACTTTGCTGCGGCCAGTAAATTTCAGACTGCAAGACAGACAAGAAATAAGCCATCAGAACTTGTTTCTGGCTGTCTTTGCCATAATGACATGGCAAAAGAGCATTTCTCAGCCCTCACCCATCCCCCACCCACCCCCAAAAAAGTCTGGTTTAAACATGGTAGGTGAGTAAAATAAAGAAAAGTCACAAACCTAGGAAGTTGCATTGAGATTAATTATTGTAATCTTACGGATACATGCTTAGATATGTGCTTTTGCAACATTTGTATGTTGCATACATAGATGTCAGTGGCTAACCGTGTAAAGGTTAGCAAACCCTGCAAAATTCCACAACTTGGTGTGTATAGAATTGTGATCAAGTTTAAATACAATGATGTTCTTTGTCATACTTGATCTCACGTGTAAACACAGCTCACTTTTAACATGGCCTAATCTACAATCCTAGTTTTGCTTCTAAGAAGAAAATTGTTCAATCCAATTCTGACTATTTCACAAGTCTGTCTCTGTGTTTTTAAACACAGATTTGCTGCACTCACAATTTAGATTTGTTTGTGTGTGTGTGAGAACAATTAAGTAAGCAGCACAGCAAATCTGTAGAGATCAACGGAACGTCACACTAAAATAATATTTAGAATTAAGTAGACAAGAAGCAGGACAAATTTATTTTACTATAAAGTTTAGTTAGAATTATTTGTATTATTTATTCTGTACAATTTGTATCTTTTAAGTTTTGCAATTACAATTATTATTCTTGGGTGCCTTTCAAGCAAATCAAAGAACTTAATCATGATAAATAAAACTGACAATAAAGGGATCCTTTTTTATATATATAAAAAAATGCTTCTTTGTATTAAGACTCCCTTTTTAATTTTCCCTCTCTTTTTTTTAAAGTAAGCTCTGCATGCATGAGTTCAGATCCATTCTGAAATCAAATTGGAGGCTTCTGTCTGTTGCCATGCATACAGAAGTGTCTTGTTCTGGGGGCAAGACGGCAGTTAAATACCAGTGTATGATTGAAAAAGTGCCAAAATGGTAATCTGACCTGCATTTCCCCTCCTGATTAAGTTTCTCCTTTGTAAACCAGCCACCCTTTGATAAATATCTCCTTACACACTTTTGTGCTGAAAAATCAGAACGAGACTGGTAGCATCTTCTCTTAAAGATCCTAATAATTACTAGCTGGAAAATGTCTATATAGGTTATGACAGTCAGACTTACAAATTACATCTACCATAAATAAATAATTTTAATAGTGTCCCTCCTGATTGCTTACACAGTAACTTTGGCTTAGATGTAAAGTATTGATTTTTGTAGAGAAAGTTCATCCCTGGAAAGTAAAGAAGAAAGACATTAACATCAAATATTTCATTTATTTATCTGATGCAGTACTACAGAAAGCAAACTATTATCCTCATATCTGCTTGACTACTTATTTATGTTTGCACTGGATTTTTGTTAATATATTTTGAATCAATATTCTCCCACTGATACCTCCAAGGATGTTGAACAACAATTCTCAGGATTATATGCAAGCAAAAGTTGGTCAAAGTATTAGACTCCAAACAATGACTACAGAGACATGAAACAGTTTAAGATTTATCCCTTTTTGGAGATGAAGCATAATGCTCCAAAGCTATGCTTTAGTTAGAGGATTGTATATTTTATTTAGAATCTTAATAGATTGAATGAATACATAGATTATATCTCTATCTCCATTTCTACCTGAATAACCAACTCTAGGTGCTCATCTCTGTTTCTTGGTCAATGAAGTCAGCATTGTCTGAAGGCAATTTCCATGGCAATGTGGCCAGCAGGGCTATAAGCCAAAGAATGCTGTTACCTTCCCATCAATGTGGTACCTATCAATCTACTTGCATTTGCATGCTTTGAAACTGCGAGGTGGGCAGAAACTGGAGCAAGGAATGGGAATTCTCCCCATTGCACAGAGCTTGGATCTCAAACTTGGGCTGTCAATTTTCTAGCTGCAAGCTCAATATTTTTAACTGTCAAAGTTGTCAAAGACACAAAGTCACAGATAAGACAGACACACATATACATACATACATAAATGTATGTATGGAGAGAAAGAGGGAGGGAGAGAAAGAGAGAGAGAAATAACTCTAACAGGAGACATT
>JAEANM010027198.1:0-10587 GCA_017656035.1 Myanophis thanlyinensis | reverse complement strand
CTATTGCATTGGTGAAGACAAACAACAAACTTTTATGGTTCAGTAAGTGTAGCTCAGACATGGACAAACTACGGCCCGCAGGCCACATCCAATTTATATTAGTTCACACAAACACACCATTCTCCTATTCTGGCCCGGCCCGTCTGTCAAATTTTAGAAACCATTGTGGCCCGCGAGTTAAAAAGTTTGCCCACCCCTGTGCTAAACAGACATAATGTATTATTGACACATATAATTCTACTTATGAGTTGAATTAGGCCCTATTATTTTTCCGGTGACTATTGAGACACTATTCTTTTGAAAGAAAAAACAACAGTATTTTCTAAAATGTTACTAGCTAACCCCACATACATTGATAAGAATCTTTAAGGCTACATGGATTCAGAGTTTTACCTAACCAGTCTTTTTCAGCTGGCTACCAATCCTCATGTTAGCATTCAGGTGGAAACACTAGTTCCATACCAAATATAATTATTTGAAATAATTAAACCAGCATTTAAGTTGAAAGCAATACCTGTACAACTTCAATAACTAATAATTAATAACAATTATTATTAAGAAAACCATTATTTCCAGAAATGTATACAAAAGCAGCAGATCAGAGTTAGTTCAATAGGTGTTAATAGTCTAAAATGGCTATAAAGAATGTTGATCCTATGTCAGATCCTGAACCCAGATCTTGAAACACATCCTAACTAATATTGAGAGAAACTAAAATAGGATCAGAAAGGGCAACAAGGTTAGTCATGGACTAGGAATTAAGGAGGAATTAATAATTAATGGGAAGAAGCAAAATGATGAAGGCTTACATATACAGGGATGCCATTAACCAATTCTTAAATTGTTCATTCTTTTTTTTTCCTCTCTAGATAATATTTGAATTGAACTTATATCTGAAATGAAAGACATTAATTCTGAAGGGGAAGGCATGTGGGTGGGCAGACATTTTGGATCCTTGTTTATTCTGCTGTATCCCGTTGTCCTCATCTGAAAGGTGTCTGGAACTTTAATAATATTTATTTCTGTAGCAGAAACTGACAGAGGTTTACTACAGATGAAAATATTCTCCCTGGTGAACACCTAGGACCAAGAAATGAAAACACAACTCGCTCGCTTCTCAAAAGATCTTTCCATTGAAAACCGCTATTCAAACCAGCCTACCCTGGTTATTCTTTGTTTCTACAATAACCACCATCCCCACAAAGAGTCCATCTCCTCTTTTAGGAGATGTCTCGTGGGATTTGGGTGTGAATTCATTCATAAAATCTGCAAATTTTCTAAATCGCAAAGAAAATAATGAGGCGATTCAGAAAGCCCTTCATGAGCCTTCCAAATAATACAGCCTCTCTCACAATTGCTAACACAGCTGCTTCAGAAACATGCCAAGGAGAGCTAGAAAAGAATGATCAGCTGCTGCTGCATAATTATTTATAATTTATTTATTCATACACATAAACACACTCACAATCATATAATACACAAATACATTTCTTCCCCCCCCCCTTTACAGGTTTTGTTTCATGGACTGTACCTTCACACATTTAATCTGTGTTCAAAGACAAAGGAAGATGGAAAGAATGCCAAGCTTCTTTTCTTTTCTTTTAGAAGCATTAATGCATGCAAATTAAAACAGAGTTGCTTTAGGAAAACAATAACCAAAAGGTTTATACAGCCTAAGCTTTGTCTCAATAAATTAAGTGTGAGTGAGTCATTGATTTCAATCAAACACCTATTAATTTATAGCTAAGCCAAATTCTTTCTGAAAATGAGTCAGGCTAGGTGAGCAAAGATAAAAGAGAATTTGTGAAAAATAAAAAAATCTGTTTAAATGTTTAGTCCAGCCTTTTTCCTAGAGACCAAGTAACAGGGGGAAGATCTTTTAAATGGGTATGCTGGAATTATGCAGGAGTTTTTAAAGATGCTCCTATAAAATTTAGATTTCTTAAATAATGAAAAACTCAAATACCGTGTGTGCTTAGAATTGCTTTGAAGAAAGCATATTTTCCCCCCATAATTTAAATTCTTTTTTTTTTCCTTAAAGAAGAAATTTTCCATTGATATGGAAATCTCCCATGCAAAACTGGTTTTGGTTTGAACTGACCATTCGTTTATCCTTCTCCACGTGAATAAAATACAATTTGCCAAAAGCAAGAGGGGTGTGCAAAATGGGACGAGTTCAAAAACAGCCATTTGGCATGTTCGGCTTTAAAACAAACACGCATGTTTATGGAATTCTGCCGTACTACCAAACACATTGCTTCTTATCTGTTGTTGGTCATTTTGACTATTGTGTGTTTGTCAGCTTTGCATGAGTGAGGTTTGTCCTTCTTGAAATGATGACTCACTGAGATGACTAAAAGGATTCTGTGCAAGAGGGACCATCTCCCGTGATACAAAAATGGATTAAATCTGCCCACTTCAATGAGTGTCTCAGTTTACCAAGTTAAGACTCTGCCTCAAGGCAGATTACTCTGATGGTCCAGCTTGAAGTAATGGTTTGATATTATTTGGTTCAATTATACAAATGTCCAAAGAGCAGCAACACCAAATAGCCCTTCATACTTCCTGAAAGGCTAATAGGTGAATGAAACTTCTTATCTCATAATTCAAGATACTGGCGTAATGGTCTTAAATTGCAAGAAATATGACCTCATTTCCATTTTATGAAAAAAAAAAAACTTCAGAACAAAATAAGCTCTTATTTTGACGAGCGATAAAGCCCTTATCTACCCTACATTTGCATCACAGATTTGGAATGTACGGCTCTTTTGTCTTTTGAGATGATGAACAGAATTCATTTGTCTTCCCATTCATATCCTTTCATGTCTCCTTATGATCTCCTCTTTTTAATACAGATGTAATTTAGACATTTATAATGTCAAGTAGTCTTAATTGAAGTTTTATTCTGATAGGTTTTTTTGACACATTCCTTTCATTTTCATTTCTTTAACCGCCACATGGGGCGGGGGAGAGAATTGAAAATATGCTGAGTTTTATAAAGTCTTTTTTTTTTTTTTTAAATTGCATTTATACCTCCTTTTTTTTTTAGGAGGGGCAACAGATTCATTTTCTTCCTTCTGCTATCCATGTAAAATAACGTATGCTGAGAGCTAATCTCCCATGTAAATAGCTTTTCTCCTTGGAGTGAAGAGTTGAGGACTGTCTGGATTGTCCGTTGACTTCTGGGAAGAGTGTGCATCCATAATTTTGGCACTTCATCTTTATCAGGGCAGTTTCCATCCTCTTCTTTATGTTATTTATTTATTTATTTAGCATATGACATCTACAGAAGTCATGAAAACACTGATATACAACCTTCATGGATATGAAGTGTAGACTGCCACTATGATGGGGTACTCTAGGCAATGTTCTACTCTAACACACATGGTGACTGAAATGGATGTTGCATTTATCATGGTCAAAAACTACGGGGGCAGCAATTTCCAATAATCTCTTGGGGGGAGGGGAAAGAAGTATCAAGACACAGAAAAGGCAGCCCACCAGTCCTTTAGGGGAGATGGTAGAGAATAGAATCTCATCTGATTTAAAAAGAAAAGAACAGAACTATATGATGCTAAGTTTGGTGAGATTCCATGGTGTATCTACTGCTTGTCATCCATTAGTAATGCCTTTCCGATATTTTAAACTCAGGATGCTTAAGACTGAAACTGAGGCCTTCTGCATGTAAGACTGATGATGTACCACTGAGCTACAACAATACTTCTTGAAGTCACCGTTCCTCACGGTGAATTATTATCATTTTCCACCATTCAAGTGGAACCCCAATCCATTAAAGGCAAGCAGAGGTGCTGATTTATCTGGGGCTTATATGCTATATCTTATACAGCATGATGTTTAATCAGGACCTGTGCCATAATTTATACAGCTCTACTCTGAGTCCTTCTCCAGCATGATCTGATGAATTAACAATTCCAATTTTTTTTACAGAAATGCTTTTAAAATATTAAGCCCTCGTACAACTACATGAATCTATGTAAAAATCCACTTTTTAAAAGTGGTTTCATTAAGTATTTATTGCCATAGTCATTTGCAGTGGAGTAATAAAATGTAATAAAATAATGCATATACTCAGTTTATTTGGAACAGTCACCTTTTCATTGTTAGTTTCTCTAAAAAAAAAAGCTGTGAAGAAAAACTATAAAGAACAGACAAAACTGGGCAATGGTGTTGTAGTGCAATTAATAGAGTTTGTAGAAGTAAGTTCTGAGATGGTGTTATGAAAACTATTAACTCTACACTGTGAAGACCTGGATTAGAATGTTCCGTAGCATTAGGAGCTTATCCAAAAGATAGAAATTGGATAACATTGCTGAAATGGAATGGGAAAAATTGTACTTTCCAGATATATCCATGTATACTAGTCATTGTTTAGCATTCTTCATATCTTGGTGTTCCATGAGAAGTAATTTTATGAAATGACCAACACGGGCAAGATATGATCTGTTGTAGTTTTCTGCTACCTGTGAATTTTCCTCTGAAAATGCTCATCTGATAATAACGGTCCTTTCTCTTTGCCTACATTTACACAAGAGCTTAAGTCTGCCAGATATTTTTCAAACCTATTTTGGCATTTTACTACTTTAAATTATCTCCTGAGACATTAATGGAGGAGAAATTCCTGATTCCAAAATAAGATTTCACTCCCAAGTAGCACATGCAGCTACAGAGTTATAGTATTTATCTGACATCAGTCCAAGAAACTTGGGAACTGTGGTATCTTAAAAACAGATGTGCAAATTCTGAAAAGGTGAAAGGTGTTCTCCTGGGTTTTTGAGATCCCAGATTGTTTTCAGATCTGAAGGAAAAGGTCCAACTTCAGATTTAAAAATGACTCCTTCATGTCTTTTCCTCTTATTTTCTTCACAAATAATGTCCACTAATAACAACATAACCATAATTGTTTGCAAATGGGCTACGGGGAAGACATGTTTGCCAATTTAACAATTGTCATAATTTGGTTCCTTTTCCTCAGATGACTGGTTAATCTTGAGACTTTTACTGCTCTGAAGGAGTGTGCCTGTTGCACATTTAAAACCAGTGGTCCAGATCACATTAAGTAAAACAGAAGTGAAAAATTGTTACTAACTCCCCATACTCAAATCATGATAAAGCAAACACAATGTAAATCCTTGGAAACAGGTATCACAGATGAAAACAAATCTTAGCCTCAAGTGACATTCAGCCTTATTGCTCATGATGGCCTTGGTTGTGTGGTTAATATAGCAGTAACATTTAGCAGTATAGCAGTAACACATATCGCTTCACAGTGCTTTACAGCTCTCTAAGCAGTTTACAGAGTCAGCCTCTTGCTCCCAACAATTTGGATCCTCATTTTACCCACCTCGGAAGGCTGGAAGGCCAAGTCAATCTTGAGCCAGGTGACATTTGAACTGCCAAATTACAGGCAGTTGGCAGTCAGCAGAAGTAGCCTGCAGTACTGCACTCTAACGACGGCACCACTGTGGCTCATGTATTGAAATGGAAAATGCAACATTCAATAATGATCAGTATAGAAAATGACTGAACTCTCTTTCTCTTCATATTCTGGGATGGCTATATAAAATGGCTACCTAGGACTGCAAGTCTGGATATCATAAATAACCCATAATTTAGTTATTGGTTGTACTATTCTTGCATTTTGGAGAGAAGGGAGTTCTTTCGGAGGTGGGCATTTCTCAGGCCAATAGCTTTGGGATCTTGTCACTGCATCTTTATGCCAAACCCCACCTCACTGGCAAGACCAGGAAAAAAGAATGACAAAGATGACATAATACTTAGTATGACTATGGGATGATTTTTCCTCCTGCTTAATTTTAATCATGTCCAATTCTTGGAGATTCTATGGATCATCTCTCTCCACATTTTCTGTTAGGAAATACCTAATCCATCACCTTACCCAAACCACAGACATTGGTTCTCCTCTACTTTAATAAAACATTTCATCTTTTTTTCCATGTTTGTTTCATCTTTGACTTTTCATTGTACTAACATACATCCTAATTACACACCTCTACATCTATGTGTCTGTCTGTCGGTCTGTCAATAGATGATAGATATGTTTCAGTAGCTGAACATTTTGCTCATTTTACTGACCAAATGGATAAATGTGTTTATAGATATTTGGAATTACATAAGTTAGCTCAGCTAGGTATAAAAATAATGGGGCTGAGAAGTCAAAGAGTAGAACTTGTTAAGAAGTGAACAATAAAATGGCAACAGGGATAAATCTAGTGGAAACACGAAATGTACCATAGAATACTGGAATTTTTCCTTTGAAAATTCTAATAGTATTCTTTAGTACATTGTTGATGATATAATTCCAAAACAAATTTCTTAGCCCATTTTTCTTCAACCTAGTTTACCTGGCTTGTAGCATTTTAATATTGCATTGCCCAGGGTAGGGAAGCTTGGCTCTTTCATGACTCATGGACTTCAACTCCCAGAATTCCTGAGCCAGCCATTTTAAGCTGTTAAGACTCAGGTTCTAAGCAAAGGCAAGAGGTGCTGTCTCAGGAATTATGGGAGTTGAAGTCCATGAGTCATGAAAGAGACAAGGTTCCCTACCCCTGCCCTAGGGAGAGGGGGCGGTATATAAATTTGATTAAATAAATAAAACAAATAAATCTAACTTTGACAAAGATCTTTTTAAAATGATTTTAGATGCCATCTGACACATTAATTCTTCTGGAAAGTAAGAAAAGTCTTCAAGAACAATATTACCTGCAGAGGAAAATTAAGAAGATATAGGGAATCAGGAAAATGTGCAGGGAACTTTGCAATGCAAGAATATAATTAGCTGAAAGGGAATAAACTCATCATAAAGTTTAATATAGAACATTTTCATTATAGGCTTAGAGAAATATAAAAAGAGGCATGAAAGAAGTCAACTATAGGTTATGTTCTTGAGATTGCAGTAATAGCTCTTTATGGGCTCATGTTAATTAGAAGAGGCTAAAAAAATGGGAGAAAAGATTATAATATGACTAGAGGACAAATTGTTTGTTGCACTTTCTATAATGATGAATGGAGGTTGCCATGATAATTGAAAAATAGTCTCAAATGGCAATGCTACCTCAAGGTTCAATAGAAGCTGTATTTATTAAGTGCAAAATCCAATTAAATCCACAACATATTCCAATATAGTAATCAAGCAGGAAGGAAAAAAACCACATACAATTAACTGTGCATCTTATTAGAGGTGAATCAAAGTAATTGAGGCAAATTCACAAATTGTGGTTAGCAGAGAGTCTAACAATAATATAATATGACTCTTCAAATAAAGGGGACAACTTTATTCACTGGATAATAAAGGAAAAATACTAAGAGAGGAAACAAAGAAATTATAAAGGTTTAAGGTAAAAAATCTCTACCTATCTTTTATTGAATTCTGTGAAATTTAATTTTGAACAGATGTATTTATGTCAACAACAAATTTCCAGTCTTGGGAAATATATTTAAGTGTTTCGGCTAAGGGCAAATCACTCTTCACAATGTTCTACTTGTCAAAGGCTCTCACTAGCAATACTTTGAGTGTTTTATATCAAGCACCTAAATTAACATTGAAAACACATACCCCCATGTAAAAATAAAAATAAAAATGAGCCAATTCAGGTTAGCCGTCATGCCATTTAAAACAGTGTGCAACCCATGTGGAATTTCAGAACTATCAATTCATAAAATAGATTGAAATAAAGCTACACTTAGGGGGTGGGTGTAAAACAAAAGAGAATAGATGTGAACCAGCTATGGCTAAAGAAAAGCCCACCAGCAAATGGTTCCCATTTGGTTTCCCAAATGGTTTCTGTTTGCCAGTCTGAATGCAACCTTTTAGGAAGGCTGTTGTAAATGCTTAAACTTTCTTTGCATATAGGCAGAGGTGGGATTCAGCCAGTTCCCGCCTATTCTCTAGAACCTGTTGTTAACTTTCAGAGAACTGCTGGTTCAGCTGAACATTAGGGCAGAGAACCGGTTGTTAAATTATTTGAATCTCACCACTGCATATAGGGCAATTTCGTTCAAAACTGCCTAGTTCTTTGTCCACATCCTGACCCTGGCACTCTTTCAATGTGCCTGTCCTTGACCGTAGGCATTCGTTCTGTATGTCCCTTTTCCAACAAGTGACCAGCTTGCTAGAGTGAATGGTGCCAAGCTATGCTCAAAAGATGCATCCAATTCCTTCTCCACCGGGTGCAGTTGCTTTAATTGAACAACATTTTGTGCAACAAGTAGGTATTTAAAAAAAGTAAAAAAAAAGAAAGAAATAATTGGCCCATTATAATTCTAATTCGGAAAGCAGTTTCTGTACTTGCAGAAGGGCCGTGTGTTCTTTTTATTTTATTTTAGGAAATCAAATCCATTGTCACATTAATTTGTTGAGGAATGAGCTCATGCAACCGTATGCATTCAGCTCTTTCACAATTTATTTTTGGGGAATGATCTTTTTTTAGAGGGATGCAAATGGGCTGGGCACAGAACACTGATGGAACTCTCCTGGTTATTTAACAGTCACTGCTTCACCCATAATTGACAGGGAATACGAAATTTCAAAATAAAAAAAAAATGGAGAACCTGAATACCACAGGTTAGTAAACGCAGAATTCTATGTTGCTCCATGTGCTGATTTTGTCATGATGTTACTGATATGGAAAGAAATACAATGAAACCTTGCAAGATGCAAAGGAAGAAAATATTGTGACTCAAGTACTATCATTCAACAGTGAGTAATGGCATCTCTGAAAAAAAAATATGGCAGGGTATCACACACGGCTTCCTTTGTTATTAACCAATCAGATTTTTATCTTCAGGACAAAGTATTTGGTTCTTGTTTTTTTAGACACAGCTAGCTTCCATGGCTAAGGTAGGACTAGAATTCATGGTGTCTCACTTTCTAGCCTGATGCCTTAATCACAAGACCAAACTGGTATTCAAAATTATTATTAGCTTTTTTTTTCATTCTTTTCACTCACGCTAACTTTAAAACACCACAGCCTTTATAGGACACAAATGCAAACATCAGAACTAAAGGACACAGTGTAAGAAAAGATTATAGGAAAATGTGAAGCAGAAGAGTGCATTATGGTAATGTACCCAAATCACTAGAAAACCATTTTATTTTGCAGAATACGGTATTTTATATTACAGAAATTCTGGACTCAATGTTTTCACTTGGGTAATGAGAGTTCATATTAAGAGCTCATTCAGTGTGCATGGTTTTTTATTTTTTTCTCCCAGCAGCCAGGTGTATCCAAATTTTCATGGCTCACATCATACTTATTAGGAAAGCCAATTCAATATGTGACTAATCTTGAATGGGGGAAATATTAGCAGTTACAGTGTGAATGGCACAATTAAAAAGAAATAATCCAATCCTACCTATGTACTTGGGAAACAATTACGAAGTTGCAACAGCTGTTGCATATTAATCCATCATTATACTCAACAATGCATCCACAGTTACACAATAAAATGGAGATTTCTCCAATGCCATAGAAGATCTACGCGAAATCACTTTAATTTCACATTCCCTTTACAATATGTGATTTCTCAGTCCTCCATCAATTCAGTGCACCTGCCAAATCTAAACTGGAAATGCATAAAATGTGTTGAATTGGAGTTCTTATATTCAAAGGGGTTTCATTAGACTTATGAATGTTTTTTCTCCTCTTTTCAGAGAGTCCATATGAATGCATCTGAAGTGCTTTTTTACAGTGTCTCAGACAAAATGTTAGAGGGAAAAAATCCCTAATAGAGCACTACAACCTTGAAACCAATTAGATTAAGAGATAAATGGCTCCTTCTCATGGAGAAAAGATACAGGTCTAAGATGCTTTCAACTATATTCCTAAACTGAGCATATGGTTGGATCTATGGTCTTGTAGGCGCCCTTTAATTGTATGGTTCTCTAGTGCACACTGAATATGAAGCTTAAAATAGTTTTTTTTCCCCCTTTTCTGGTGTTCAGTTCTGTTTGTGTCTGTGTCTGTGCCTCATGTGTGCGCATACACATGCATGCATGTACTCTTTGTGCCTTTCACTGAAGCGTAAGGAATAGCAAGGCTACAGTTTGCTAGAGAGATTTTTTAAAAATAGGGAAATAGGGGACATTCACATTTTTGATCAAATAAGCAATACCACACCATGGAATGTAGTGAGGGTATCTTGAGAATGTAATCACATATTTTTTCACCTTCACAAGTCATTTCAAAAGCATTTTGTCTTTCATCAGAGAATTGGTAAGGAAAAAAAAAATAGGATATGTTTTCCCCCTGCATCGCAGTGTTTAATTTTAAGAAGTTTATCTCTTCTCTTGTGGTCTGTCTATCTCTTTTCTCATCTTTTCATTTCACTGAGACAGTTTTTAAGGATCAGATCACCTAACATAGAAATAATATTTTGACTACATATAATTTACACGTTACCCACCACTTTTAGCACTGAATTGATTTTTTTTTTTAGTCACCAACTTCGAAGTTCCTTTTGAAATTCTTATAGAATTTAGAATTGACCATGGCTCAAACCTTAACTTGAAATATCTGTATAAACAAAATGTCTACATATATATATGTA
>JAEANM010027197.1:0-10587 GCA_017656035.1 Myanophis thanlyinensis | reverse complement strand
TCCTTTCCTTTCCTTTCCTTTCCTTTCCTTTCCTTTCCTTTCCTTTCCTTAGGGATTTTAACTCATATTTTATTCATGCATATTTTACCTATTGAATCATACGTAGTTTACTCATCAGATTTTTGCAGATTTGCACATGGGAAACCTCCCTCCCTCCCTCTCCGCCCCACAGTGTGAAAAGTGGCAAGAGGTCAAGAGGAGATTCACAAAATGGATGCACCCATCGCTTCCCCCCACTTCAGACAAATGACCTCCCCCCACCCCCTTTTTCTGACATCCCAGGATTAATCCTATTCCTGGGATGGCCCAATTCCTTCAAAATGGGACAATACCCGGAACTCTGCCCCGCTCTTAATCCAAGAGATGATAAAAGTTTATTTCATTCCTGCTGATAAAACTCCCATTTCTGGCTGTGTTTTGTTCCACAATTCGGTCATATTTTTTCATATGGTGTTTTTTTTATTTTATTTCAAACAGTGGAAAACAATCTTGAGCAATTCTTGACTTCAAATCCTGAATGGAAGTCAAGACAAATTCAATCCAGGAAAAAAAGACTCTTGTTTGACTGACATCAGAAAGTTTATTTGTAAAGAGGTTGGTCAAAAACCCTCCTCTTTGGTTTTGATGGACAGTTAGGTCAGATTTAGTTTCCCATATATCTCTGCTAGTTTCTTACCCCTTTTCTGCGCCCTACACGAAATGTCTTCCTTGATAGCCAACAGATGCTACGGTCCTGCATTTAATCCTGAAATAAATACACCTCAGCTTTTGCTTACCCAACATCCCAAACGATTTTTTAAATACAATATACAGATTCTTTTAATTTTGGCTGCTGCTTCTCCTTTTAAATAACTGCCCTTCCTACCAAATTGTGAGGAAACCTGTCTTTTTCCCCCCCTCTTTGTTTTATATATGACAGTTGAAGGAGATTTGAGCTACGTGCATTTGGTCTACAGTATCTCAATATGAAATTAATTCCGTCTTTCTTTTACAAACAATGGGATTATGTGTACACTTCTATGGCATATGTAAAATTATGTTGTGAGAGAATGAACATATTTGGAGAGAGAATGACAGAGAGAGAGAGAGAGGAATGTTTCAGCTCTTATTTTCCAAGCTACTATTTTGTGTTACATTTTGGATTGTAACTTGAGGTTGCAAAAGCCATGAGAAATCTGTTGAAGCCGATGAAAGAAGATGACTCGTGTAATTCTCTGGGACACCCATGCCTTCAATCTTTCCAGTTTAGTTTATATCTCCTGCATTTGCCTGGCAGTTTGACTACCATGATGAATCTGTTGGCAGATAATGCTCACAGTATTTACAAAGTTGGTCATCAGGATTCCAAAGTGATGATTCCTAAAATGCCAAGAATAAATCTGAATTTCTGTTTTGCTTCCTTTAGAATGATACCTCTTCAACGTCTAATAAATAAAGCCCTCATTCTTTTCATTTGACTTTTCAGAAATAATCAAGCTGCAATTACTTCTGTCTCAATCCATTGGAATTTACTTTTGAGTAAAGACACAATGGATCAGGCACCAATTGCTTTATATTTGCGAGTATGTTTGTATCCCGCAGGCATGTGTACTGTCAACAGCTTGCATGTAGTATGTTAAATCTGCTTTTAATTCAGTTGTTTGAAGATAGGTTTGGGTATGCCGTAGCTTATTTGCTTCTCTGAAGTTCTGCTCGGTTTTCTATGCGTAGAATTTTCTTAAAACTAGATATATACCGTATTTCCTTAAGAACAAGCCTGGATGCTAGGCCAAACTGGAAATCTCTCCCTCATGAATGTAGGTGACTGACAAATCTCAGCCGCAGCTCTTGTTATGATTTTTGAAATTCCACAAGAAAATACAATGGAGACAGTTGAACTTCTCAAATCCCTACCCGCATAGTGTGCTACCTGGTGTATTTCATTGCTTGTACTAGTACATAAGTCTCGTGGGTGAGGTAAGAAATGTTTGACTGAAATTACTGTAATGGTTCATCACATAGAACCACAACCTAGCTGGATCCATTTTGTAGGAGACCAAGGAATGCAATTCTCTGGGCTTTTACTTAATGGCTTGTTTGCAGTGTAAAGGAAATTTTCTTAAAAGAAAAGGGAAGGGAAGAAATGCAACTGATAACTGGAAGGAAAAAACATTTGGGAACACGATGGCCAAATGTTTATTGTGATCATGTTGTTTTTGTGCCTCTGAAGCAAACTCAAACCTCTGGCCTTTACATCCCTTCAGTTACAGCCCACTTCTTCTTTTCATAGCAAAGTGCAAAATGTGCAGGGTGAATGGTGGCATCTATTCAGCTTCTATACATTTTAACAGATAAAGGTTTAGCCTTTTAAAAAAAAAATCAGATGTGCTACATTGGCTGGCATTTCCTCACTTGAAAAATAGGGTTTTTCTCGGATTAGGTTGTAGGTTTGAAATATTGCTCCAAGAGCTTTGGGAGAGGAGGTTGGAGACAGGTTTGTGGAGATAGGAGAAGGTTCATAATTAAAGTAATTAAGGAACATCTTGTAATAGCTGTAGAAGTCCTGTCTGATCTGTTTTATTTTCAGTTTGGCCCAAAGTTGAAAGAGGTATCTTTAGGTAGGGTTCTCTGAAATAAATGTAAATAATATTAAAATTTGAGACAGCAGGCGACGGGGGTGGGGGGAGGGAGGGGGGTGTCTAGTGTGCTATGGGGTCGTGAAGTGTCAGACACAACTTAGCAACTGAACAACAGCAACCAAATTGAAGGGAAAAGACTTGTAATTTGCTGAGATGGGTGTGAAATTAAAATAGTGGCTCTGATCGATGACTTGATATGTTCCAGTTTTATATAATGGGGAAAAAAAATGTTCATACTCATGGAGGCTGTGAAAAGTCTATTATTTTTATTGTGATGTTTTAAGAAGAGATAGAGCAGGTGTGTCAAATTCAATTTTATTGAGGACCGCATCAAGGTTGTGTTTGACCTTGGGGGGCTGGGGTGAACGTGGCCAGCTCAACGTCACACGTGTCGGGGTCACCTGTGATGACCTGATTACTCTGCCAGAGAAAGCAGGCTCCTGAGTTCAGTTTTCAGCTTCCACAGCCTCCTGCAACCCTCTGCCAGTGAAAATGGAGCTCAGGAGCCCATCCGTCGGTCTGGTCCTTCGCTGTTTCCAGGGTGGCCCTGCGGGCCAGATCTCAGTGCTCCGCAGGCCGGAGCCGGCCCCCAGGGTCTTGAGTTTGTCACCCCTGAGATAGAAGAAGAAAGTAGCTTGACAGAAACCTGCAGATCTGGATGCTTGTGACATTGGGATACCTTCAAGTCAACAATGGTTGAGTTGAATCTGAGCTGGGAAGCGATTTCCTGCAGTCTACTCTAAGCAAGGCTATTGTGCATCCAGATAATTCAATATAGATGCTTACTTGAGGTCTGATTGGAATATAAATTACTATTACTGTCCTGAAACTCCTTTGGGAGTTTGATGCATGATCAGTGACCAACATCTATAAGGTGCTAATCATTTAAATATGGAAGAATGATAAGGAAAACCACACAAAAGCATTTCTATACAATTTCTTCCCCTCTTTGAGTGGGAAGTACAAAACAACATTGCTTATGTACAGATAACAGGATATTCCTGCACAGCTAAATAGCACCATCTTCTGGGCAACAAAAACTTAAACATCATAGATGTTCGTCTTTTGTTTCCTACCACACATCTCTGCTTTCGGTCCTTCCCAGATCTTTTTCTGACTATGACTTTAAAAAAAATAAACCACAATATTTTCTCGTTTGTATATTCCATGAAGCAATCAACAGTTGTTGCTTGTTCTGCTCCATAATTGGCTTTAACATATTTTTATTTTATTACTATTTTAGGCCTCTGATGCCAGCTCAGAAAAGTTGTTCAACACAGTCACAAACAAAGGTAAGTAGTTTACACACTTCCTTCCCCAATTCTGTTTATTGTGCTACTTCTATTACATCTTATAATTTTCATAAAACCTTTCTTTGTCATTGGACATTTGCTTCCTTTTTTTTTTAGGCTGTTTGTTTGTATTCTGAAACTTGGGGGAGAGAAAGCATATTTAAAAAGGGGGAAAAAACCACCATTAAATATTATTCAGTGACATCTGATTTTCTAGGTGTAAATGAACTGAAGTCCTCATTTTTGGAAATGTTTTGAGGTGGCTGTTTTCCATCCGGTTGCACGATGGGTACAGATTTGAGAACTAATTTGTATGTTAGGCAGTTACTGTTAAACACCTTTTGGGGTTCATGTCGTGAAGATTATGTATGCATGGAATCCTGTCTGTGGGAGCTGCTTTTAAAAAGTCAATTAAAAAAAGCCCTGTATGTGACAAACTTTTGTAACATACGATTGATTTCATTAATTCCTCCCAGGCTGCCATAAATGTGGGTGGGTGTGGTTAATGGCTATAACAAGAGGGTATAGCTGGGTTTGCAGCAATGAATTAATAAAAGTTATTTTGCGTGTGCTACTGTATAATGGAATTTTCTATATGTGTCTGGATGTATTCAGTACAGATAGTCCTTGACTCAAAGCCATTCATTCAATGATCGTTCGAAGTTACAACGGCACTCAAAAAAGTGACTCATGACCATCACAGCATCTTCACGATCATGTGATCAAAATTTGGGTAGCTTGTATTTAGGATGGCTGCAGCATCCTAAAGTCACATGTTTATCATTTGTGATCTTCCCATCTGGCTTCTCAAAAGTCAATGGGAGGGGGAGCCAAATTAACTTAACCACGTTTCATTTAACTACAAGTGATTTGCTTAACAATCGTTAAGTTTGTTAAGTTAGTTGTAATTTTAAATTTAATTCATTTTAATTGTTGATTTTAATACTAAAGTATTTAATACTAAATTAATCTAACTTTAAATTAACAGCTTTATATAATTATTTTAATTGGTTTTTTAGATTGTTATGTATGTATATTTTTTATCTGCTGTGCACCTCCCCGAGTCCCTTGGGAGAGGGGGCGGTATATAAATTTTGAAATTAAATTAATTAAGAAAAAAAAGATTGAAAATTGGGCACGACTCACTTAACAACTGCTTGCTTAGCAACTGGAATTCTGGTCTCAATTGTGGTTGTAACTGGAGGGCTAACTGTACTGAAATGGAAAGCAGAGAAGATCTTTATTGAAGATGGGCAATTTTAAAGATTTAGAATCGGGTTACTGTATCTTCATTTAATCTTCCTTTTCTATCTCTTCTGCTTCACTTGAGCCTCTCATATTAAGTTGCTGTTTGGTTAAGCAGAGTATTTATAGAAAAACTTGGCATCTTATGGAGTCCAAAGACAGTTTCTAGGCAGGATTGATTAGTGACTGAAAGCCTGAGAAGAATTCAGATTTAGTGTTTAGCCTCTCTAATTGGAAAAAAAAGGGGTGAGCCATGAATTTACTTTGAAGGCCTTCACTGGCACTGTCTTTAAAGTCTAAATGGGACTTTAGTTCTTGGCAGTATTTCACCAAAAATGAATCAGCTGAGTAAAGAAAAATGTCATTCTGACTTTCAATGTTTAAAAAATGTCCAAATACTTTTGAATTAAAACAAACGTCTAGTTGAAGCTCAATATCCATGAAATTTGCTAGGATCTAGCAGAAGTGGTTGGTCACTGTTTTTTGAAGGGATGAGTTCTCAACTTCCTAGTCCAGCCTGGAATTTTCTGGAATTTTCTGGTAAACTCCCTGCCAAGAACTATATAGTAATTCTTAATTCACTCCTTCCTAAAACCTGAATAGATAAGGAAAAACCTGAGGGATTAAAACCCAAAATGATGTCAACTGCAGCTGCTAGAAGTTGGGAATAATCTTGTTTGATAGGGTCGGTGGTTATTGTTCAAAATAGACAAGACCTCCTGAAGACCGAGAATAACAAGTATTTGCGCTGTTTTTCTTCATATGGGCATCTCTTATGAGGAATAAGCAACTCGTCTGGGTGAGATTCAGCCTGGCTTTTTTGGTAAAATGTAGACAATTGATGACCATAGAGAAGAGCTGTTTTATTCTATTTTGCGCTGATCAGATTCTGGGGCATCAAAACATAACAGAGTAACAGAATAGCAAACAAATAACAGAGTAGAAAGTAACCTTGGAAGTTTTCTAGTCAATCAATCCAGGGGTGAAATTCAGCAGGTTCTAGCAGGTTCACTGGAACCGGTAGTAAATTTTCTAAGCCATTCGGAGAACCCGTTGTTAGAAGAAATCTCCTTTTGTTGTTGTTTTTTTTCCACTTTACAGGGTTAATCCTGTAAGGAAGGCAGGAAAGAAACATCCTGGTGTTGTTTCTAGCCTAATCTTTATTGCCCTGCTGACAGAAACTGCCCACCCAGTCACATGACCAACAAGCCATGCCCACCAAGCCACGCCCACAGAACCGGTAGTAAAAAAAATTTGAATTCTATCACTGAGTCAACCCACCTGTTCAAACAGGAGGGCCCTAACCAGGGATATCAAACTAGATTTCGTTGAGGGCCGGATCAGCATTGTACTGTAGTTCTCTGAGGGCCAGCTGGGGGGAGGGGCAGGAATGGATGCCTCCTGCAGTATCCTGCTGGCCAAAATGGAGCACATGGGGGGGGCGCATGGCCTGGACGGCTTCATATAGTACTTTGCTGGCCAAAGCAGGTGGTGGGGGCAGGCAGGCAGGTTGGTCTTTTGCTATTTCTAGGCTGGTCCTGCAGGCTAGATTTAAGCACCCTACAGGCCATATTCGACCCATAGGCCTTGAGTTTGACACCCCTGCCCGACACCATTCTGGACATATGGCTGTTCAGTCTCTTCTTAAAAACCTCCAATGATGGAGTACCCACAACTTTTGGAGGCAAGCTGTTCCACTGATTCATGTTTCTCACTGTTGGGAAATTTCTCCTTAGTTCTAAGCTGCATCTCTCTTTGGCCAGTTCCCATCTGTTACCTCTTGTCCTACCCTCAGATTCTTTGGGGAACAGGTTGTTTTATCCTCTTTGTTACAGCCCCCCCAAACAGAGGTGAAATTCAGCCGGGTTTGCACCAGTTCTAATCGGTTATTAGAAGAAATCTCCTTTGGTTTTTTTTCCCCCACTTTGCAGGGTTAATCCTGTAAAAATCAACTGTGCAGGGTTAATCCTGTAAATAAGGCAGTTGTTTCTAGCCTACTCTTTATTGCCTTGCTCACAGAAACTGCATCTCCCCTCATCACATTGTAACTTTGGTGAAGTTTAATTCTGTGCTTGGTGATGTTTAATCCTGTGGCCACGCCCACAGAACCGGTAGTAAAAAAAAATTGAATTTCATCACTGCCCCCAAATATTGGAAGACTGCTATTATGTCACCCCTAGTTATGATAGACACATTACTCCCCTCCCTTTTTTTTTTTACATAGATCATGCATGTCATACATGTAGAAAAGGGGCAGGGTTTCAATTATAAAGTTGTGGTTGCCATCCTGATTTTTTTAAAAAACTTCATTTGCAGATGACTCTGTTTTTACCCTGAAGAGGAAGTTAAACTCAATTAAGTGCCTTAATTGGCCCTTTTTAATTTTAGGGCTCTGTGTTCAGATAACAAGGTGAACAAGGCCGATTAAGATCTAAGCTTCATTACCATTAATGATGGTTTGATGTTTTGGGTGTGGGTGTGTGTTTTATGGTTTGTTCTGTTGCATGAACCCAACCTGTCTGGCTGTTTAATGCTTTGCAACTTGAACAAACTTCCAGTAGGGACTTCAGTTTCCAGAATATTCAGCAAATTCGGAGAATTCTGAGTGTTGAAGTCCAAATTTCAGGAGGCTAATATGTGATTTGTGTATTATTTTTATTTTATTTATTTGCACAATTTCTATACCGCCCCCTCTCCCGAAGGACTCGGGGTGGTGCACAGCCAACTAAAAGAACCACTAAAAATTGATAACAGTGAAAACAGATTAAAATTAACTAATATAATGGCCGATCAAATTAAAACCTGATGTAAAATTTAAAAATTTAAATATTTATGCAAACCAAGAACATGAATTAATTCAATAAATGGATAAGGTATGTTGTATAAATGCAGCATGTCTAGGTAACTTGGGACTAACGTTCAATTTGAATTCCAGTTGAATTTAATTAAGGTTTAAATCAACACAGTTGCTTTTAATTACTCTTCCAGTATTTGAAAACTTCTTAGCAATTTTGGGAACAACAACAAAGACTTGAAAAATTTTGGACCACTTTGTGGCCACAAGTAATGAACCTTGGCCGTAGGTATTTCTTATTTATTTATTTATTAGAATTATCTCACATTTTTCTTTCCAGTATGTATGATAGTATACAGAACGTTGGTTTGCTTTCCCAAACAACCAGTACCGTAAATGTTCCTGAAAGAAAGTTGTGGGTTTTTTTCTTTAGTATGTTTGAGTCATTCTTGACCTCTAGCAATTACATAGACAAGTCTTGGCAAGATTTTCAGAAGGGGTTTGCCCTGGCCTTCTTCCTAGGGCTGAGAGAGAGAGAGGGATTGAGTCAAAGTCACCCAGCTGGTTTCTCTGCCTAAGGCAGGATTAGGTTAGATTAGTCTCTTGATTCCTAGCCTGATGCCTTCAGCCACTGTACCAAACTCTTTTAAGACTAACTGATCTCAAGTTACCCAGAGAACTTTTGTAATTGAGGAAAGATTTGAACTTGGATCTCCCTAGTGCCAGTTCAACTGGTTCCTTTGAACTTTTATAGGAAATTTAGCATCTTCTATACTGCTTTGAAGTATATAAATCTTATACTAAGTATACAAATCTTTAAAGAAGTACTTACCTTTTTACCTACTTTGACAACTAGTGGTTTAATGGGATGCAGGATAGAGTCATAGATTATTATTTTTAATTGTCTTTCTTTCAACAATTCATTAGTTACTTTGATATTTTCCATTAGCATGTGCTGGAATTTGCTTCCCAGTTTCTAAAAAAGTTTTGTCCCCATGGCAAAAGATACTTCTGTAATTTCTTTTTGATCTCAGGTTATTTCAGTATTTATTTCAAATTTCCTTTGGAGGTGTTTTGGAGCTTATTTTATTGCAAAAGGCGGTCAGCAATTTTCTCATAATTCACATCTGTGATATAATTGTTGTTGGGAATGAGGATTTGTGAGCTGGCTGTCATATTCAATGTTTGGAACATGAGTTTGTGCTTGTGGCTTAGCAGCGTGGATATCTGGGTCGGTTTCTTGCCTCTTGTTCTCCAAATTATGGAATATGGAAGATCTACCATGTTGGCACTCATCTGCCATAAGAACTCAGATTTGACAGACAGAGTTTCTCTTTGGTCATTAGCAATTGTGTGTGGTTATCCAAGAACTGAGTAAGCTTGCAGGACTGAAGTTCATGTAGAGATGGTCCTTGATTCACAACCGTTTCTTTAATGATTGTTCGAAGTTAGACAACACTGAAAAAAAACCCTGACTCACAGCGAGCCTTGTCCTTATGACTGTCATAACATCCCCACAATCATCTGGTCAAAATTTGAGCGCTTGGCATGTTTATACAAAAACTGCAATGTACCAGGCTCATGAGACCATCATTGGTAACCATCCCAGCTGGCTTCTAACCAGCAAAGTCCAAGAGGGAATCCAGATCTGCCTAATGACAATGTGATGCACAACTGCAGGGATTCACTTAACAACCATGTCAAAAATGGTCATAAAATCAAGCGTGACTCCTTAACCTCCATCTTGTTTAGCAATGGAAATTCTGTCCCAATTGTGTGCATACGTTGAGGACTATATGTATTGTGATTGTTGTCTTCACACAGAGTGCTCAAACACAGAAACTACAGTATGTTATAGAGCTAGATAGCTTAACATTAAAAATGAAAGGTAAAGAAGACAAAGAGTCAAATCCGATTTCATTGAGGGCCTCATCAAGGTTGTGTTGACCTTGGGTGGGCGGGGTGGGTGGGTGGGCATAGCCAGGGTGGGCATGGCCAGCTTGACATCACTCGTATGGGGAGTATACTGTATATATGTATGTGGAAATGTGTGCCTAGCCCCGGTATTTCCTGGGGTTAGGGATTTGTTTATAAGTCTGAAATGTATTCTGTGATCAAGATGTATTCAATGTTTCTGTGCTTTATGTGGTTGCACCGATGGGGGCTTATTCAATTTCACTGTGCCCATGTTGTTCATTGACAATAGAGATTTGAATTGAACTGTGGTGGCCCAAGTGCTCTGCCAACGAAAATAGGCTCCTGGGCTCAGTTTTCAGCTGCAACGGCCTCCTGCAACCCTCTGCCAGTGAAAATGAAGCTCAGGCGGGGCCACCCGCGGCCTTCCCAAGCTCTGTTTTTACTGAAAGAGGCACTGCTAGCCAGTCCTTCGCTGTTTCCAGAGTGCTGTGCGGGCCAGATTTAAGCACCCAGTGGGCTGGATCTGGCTCCGGGCCTTGAGTTTGACACCCCTATTATAGCATATATTATGACCATGCTAAGTGACTTCCTGGACAAGGACAAAAAAAAATATTTATTTATTTTTCATGATTTGTATACCGCCTCCTCTCCCTAGGGACTCGGGGCGGTTTACAGCCAATAAAATACACATATACAATTCACTCTATAAAAACCAATTAAA
>JAEANM010027196.1:0-10588 GCA_017656035.1 Myanophis thanlyinensis | reverse complement strand
ATAAAAAATAAATAAATACAAATACAATTTAAAATCAGAAAGACTGCTATAAACAGGAGAACCTAACCATGGAATGCAGTGATTTAACTGCACCAAGACCTATATTTTCCATAATATCTACATGGTCAATAATAACAAAATGATCCACTCAAGAGGAAACAGCAAATGTAGAGGCAAATCATTGACACTTTCAACATTGACACTTTCAACAGTAGTAAAATAGTAAAGAATTTTTGTTGTTTTTATTGTACAGAATTCTAGGGTAACTCTTTAGATATTAAAGGAACAGCTTGCAGATGATGATATTCAAGTTTTCTCTGCCCATAGAAATTTCAATCAAAATTAAAGATCCTGGTTTTCCACTATTTTCCATAATAGACACTATGGCAGAGGCACCTTAGAGGTTGCAGGTTTCCATTATAGATTGGAGGTCTTGAGCTACTTTGGCTGTTGAAACTGAAGAACTTATTGTGGACACAAGTTACAAGATAAGAAAGTTAGGTGAGCTAACCTGGAGGTAGTCAAGAGATATATCCATAGTAGGTTACAATTATTTTATTGGGCATTGTGTACCATGACATGTGTATGTTTACTACTACATCTCCATTTCATGTAATTAAATCAATCATAGTTTTAAAGAATAAGTATATATAATGAGATTTTATAACTTCAGATCTGCATTGGAATGGAATTGTTTTTCTTCACCCCTATCTTGAAAGTCTGTGTTTTGTTTTGAAGATTATAAACTGTGGAAGATAATTCTTCACCCATCTGTTGAAACAGATGCAATTTCAATTTCTCATCATAGAAGATTGTGGAGGAGAACAGGCTAAGACCAGAGAGCTTTACCCAAATTGCAAATAACACTGAGCAAGAAGTTATTCTCTCATGTTTGCTCCCTCCTTGATCTCAAGAACTGATTCGATAATGCCTAGTTTTTTCCCCTTGCCTGTTTTTCTTCCTCCTCTGTGTTTCCAAGGTCTGTTAGGCATTTCATCACACATAGAAAGAAACATGTACTTACAACTGCTTGAAAGACTAGTGAAAGCCACTTCTTAGTATCTTTTTTTCTTTTCCATATTTAACTTTTTCTTCTTTTATTTCACTTTTTGCTTTCTCTTGGATTTCTTACTGTTATTCTTTACTTTATACTAATTTTTTATCTTCTTTTTAAAAAAGTTTTAGTAAATATTATCTCACTTCATCAAAGCAGTAATTTTTCTCCTTTTTTCTTTCTCTAATATTCAGAATATTTTTACAAATGTAAGTTACTTGAATCTAGATAAACCTCTAATAAGATATATTGTTTCCCTATTTTTCTGCAGTTCACAAAATTTCATCCTCGGAGAATCTCAGCTTTCCCCAAAGCAAAGTATTTCATAGAAATGTCAATAGTTGAAGGCATACGTCAAGACAGACTAAAAAAAAGAGAGGAATGTTAAAGGATAGGATAAAATCAGTCCCATGAAACAAGACTACATATAAATAAATAGTGAGCTGAAAAAGTTTAAAAACATTATCCTCTATTTTTAAAAACTAGAGCATCCTTACTTTTGAAATATATTAAAGTGAGTGTTCAACATTATCTGGTCACATCTAATATACTCATTTTGGCAAATTGTGTTTGTATTTAATTATCTATTACTGTTTTCAAGGTTGCATCCAGTCACATAATTCAGCAGCAGCAATTCTATGTCCCTTTTTATCTTCCCTGATGAATCTTAATTGTTCATCCTAATCAAGAGCTTGAAAAATACTCAACATTAGCTGCTTCCCTTTTTCCCACTGGTTTCAGTGGTTGGAAGATAAAATTGACAAGAGAAAAATAAATTTATACCTGTAAGAGATTTTTTTAAAAAAGACCAATTCCTGGAAATCAAAATTCCTCAAGAGAATTATGCTTTATAGTCAAGTTTGGTAGAAAATTTGGACAAGAGAAATTAGAAGACAATTTAATAAAGTTTAGGATAAAGCATGTATTATATAGGTGATCCTTTGTGGGAGCAGTTGATATCCAAGTTAGGACTGGAGAAACATGGCAACCAGATGAAGTGATGGGAAATGCATGGTTGAAAGTTCAAAGATTGATGAGGCCACTAAATAATTAGGTGACGAGGTAGAAAAGACAAAGGAAAGTTTGCAGCAGGATTAGAAGATACAGATTGCAGAAAACTGGAGAAAGAGATTAGATGATCTCAGTAAATGAGTAAAGGAGGTGGGAGTCCTTTTATAATATGACTACTGCTTGAACGTAATTTGTCAAACTACTTCATGCAGATTTTTGATAGTTTTACACATTGTTAGCATCAATTGCTGCTCTTTTTTTAGGTTCATGTTTATAAGAGCCATGGTGGCACAGTGGTTATAATGCAATATTGCAGGCTAACTCTGCCCACTGCTAGGAATTCAATCCTGACTGATGTCAGGGATCCACACAACATCAGCAATGCAATCAGAATTCCAAAGAAACGAAAGTCCATAAAATAAGATTTTATTGAAGATATTGTTCTGGTACGGTCTGAATCTAAAATCCTGAATCTAAAATTCCTGGGCTTTCTCCACCCAAGTAAAACTGAAAGTTAGACCCCCACTAATTATCACATGTTAATTTCTCATCTAACATTTCAAAGAAAATCCCAACGTTTCACCTAGAACTTCCCAAAGCAGGTGTTCCCAGCCCAGAGAAACTTTCCCATGAGAACTCTATTAAAAGAATGTAAACTAGATAACAACCCTGAGTCGGTTCCATCCACCCCCACTCCTCTAGCCCGGTGGCCTTGCAGAAATAAGAAAAAATGTGTCAAAGCTAAAAGGCCCCTTATAATATGCGAAGCAATGGCTAATATTGTGCACCAGAAAAAAAAACCCAGTCCAAAATGTCCTTTTAGGCTTGACAACTGTCTCAAGGTTGATTCAGCCTTCCATTCTTCGAAGGTTGGTAAAATGAGGACCCAGATTCCTGGGGGCAATATGCTGATTCTATGAACCACTTAAAGGCTGTAAAGCACTTTGAAGTGGTATATAAGTCTAAGTACTATTGTTATAAAACATTCCAGTGGTCCAAGAAGCTTCTGAAGGGGTTACTATAACTCCAAAATTACCACATAATACATAGCTTAGAAATGTTGAACATCCCTACAAAGAATGCAGGGAAACTAGTTGTGCCTTGGGTCAATTTCATAGCAGTGAGAAACCTTCAAAACCCCAGAAATTTCTCCCTATATTCCCACACCATCACAATACCATCTTTGCCAGATTAACACCATTTCCAGCAGACTTTTGGGGGAGGTATAGTGAACTCAAAATGGTTCTGTGAAAGTAGAGCTGATGACCAAAGCAAAGAACAAGACTGTCTAGACTGGTTCCTTGGAATGCTTTTGGATAAGAAGGGGATAGGGAATCACCTACAAGTCCTCCAGATGGCTGCTCTTCACAAGAAGACCACAAAAATAAATTGCTTTTCATGGATTTGAGCATCAAGAGACAATGGGATTAGCCATTTTGTTAGATGGCGGAGACATTTAAACAAAATTAAGACATCAAGTAATAATTTTCTAATCACTTTTGGTAATTGTTCATTAACTATTTCTGACCCAAATGGAACAAAAAACAGCATTTTAAAGAGGTATCAGCTCTCATGTCAACAATTTCAAAACTTTGTCCACAACTTAACAAACATTTAATAATTTTGGAATGAATTTAGAAAAGGGGAAGTTTGTCCTGCCAGAGAGCCATGACGTGATTTGCAAATATTCTTCTGTTTCTTTCCATTCCAGGTTTATGATAGTAGATGAAAACTTCAGAAATATGAATCCAAATAATAGCAAAGTTAAAAGTTCCCATATGAGGGAGGAAAGAAAAGCAAACTGCATTTACGAGGCATATTTATTAAAAAAATATTGGTGGTTGAAGTCAGTTTCAATCACTGGAGTTATATTCTGTTCTTTATCTGCTTGGGAACTTTATCTCTAATGAAAAAGGAGAGAATAATAATGAAAGAAAAGAGGACAAAAGAGGTTGCTGTCAGTGCTCATCTGTTTTTTTCATTCAGAAAAAGTGCAGTGGAGAGTTTTATCATAGTGATAAAGAAAGTTACAATAATATATTATCCAGTCTACAGGTTTGAACAGAAATCTCTGTGAGGTACAATTCCATTTAGGGGATCTAGCAAAGGCAATCTTGGGATGTTTTATTGATGAGCACTGGGATGTTTTTAAGGATTTGTGTGCTTCTGTGTACTAGTTTCTTTTCTGTCTTTTTTACTTTCCTTACAGATAGGAAATCTTTCTGTAGGTTTAAGATTATCATGAGATTTGAAGTTCATTTGAATCTGCTTCAAGTAGGCAGTGTTTAATTCACAATATACTTTCTTCAGCCTTTCAAAAAAACAAGAACACCCCACTATTTTGCTTTTGAATATAGTAAGCAATAGAATGAGAAATCAGTTAGAATCTGTATGGAATTCCAGAGTTCATACCAGAAAAAAAATGTGGGATATTAATTTTCAGAGAAGTTGGAATAATTGTCTGATAATTCCTTGCTACTCAGTTTTATCTCAGTTGCCTATTAATTTAATAATTAATTAATTATAATTTTATTTATTTATTTATCAAGATTTTTATACCGCCCCCTCTCCTGAAATTAATTTAATGTACCTGAAATAATGCAATAATGCAAGATTTTATGACTTGCTATTGGAAGTGTTACCAAGAAAACATTTGAAATTTTTGAAAATGAGTGGTGTGTTGGCTCTTGTGTTAAGGGAGAAACTATGATAGTGGAAAATGCCTCTGTGTCATTGCTTTATGATAGAATCCCTTTCCTTTCAAAAACCATGCCCATTATGAAGAATGGGTTATTATACTGACACTGATGGATATGTTTTCTGATTATGTAGGCTGACCAAATTCTGTATGGGGCTTTTCTATAAAATTTTAGTTAAATAACTCCCAGTAGGAGAAATAGATCAAGAAATCTGATAAATCAAGCTTTAACTAAATAGTGTTGGATTCTGGCAGTTTTAAGATTTATGGGATAATAGCCTCATTATGGCTTCTGTGTATCTGTGTGTATGATTTGCTTCTTTGCGTATGAGGAATGACTGCAGTAAATAAATCAGTGTTAGCATATCCGGGTAGCGGCAATCTAAAGGCCATTTGTTCGGAGCAATTCTTTATCTCTTTACTGAATATGGTGACTTTCTCAAGAATTGCTGCCTAGTTCTAATAATGCTGAACTTAAATGTGAGCTCTTCATTGGGTGTCAATTTGAGCTGCGCTCTCTCTGTAAGAACACAAAAAGCTGCTTTTTATTACACTGATTTTTAGTATGATAATGCTAGATAATCCATAGCAGCAGGGTGAGGAGTAAAAAAAAGAAACAGAAAACAAAATTCAAGATGATAGCCATGACTGCAATTGAAGCCACACTCCTATTGTACCTGAAGTTGTGTGAAGTTAACACACATACAAGAGAGTCAGGCTTCAACTGTGCAGTCACGATTGCCATTTCGATATTTTGTTTTTAACCTGTGGGTGCTATTGATTTGCAAGCTATCAAACTGCACCTCTCGGTCTTTTTATTTGATGTCCTACCAAAAGTGAATCTGATAATATTTTGTGAACTACAGTTGCATACTGTACGCACACGTGCTATTTGTATTTATATAACAAAGTCTGGTGGAATCTATATTAGGTTCAGTGCTGGATTATCTATCAGAAATAATGGACTTTTTGTAATGTGATAGCAGGTCTAATGAAGAAAATATTAGATAACATAGCAAACTAAATTCTATGTTTATTGCTCATTTAATTGGCTACCAGAACAATATAGAATAATTGCATCAGAAACACCCAGTCATGGAGAAACATATTACACATATTATTGGTGGTTCCAAGCATAATTGCAAACAAATAATATTACACTACAATTAATCACAAAGTCAGTAATCATACATTTGTCTTAGTCAGTTAGATAGTTGAATCTAAACTTAACCTAAATCAATAACAGAAGATAAGGCAGATATATTACAAATATCTGCAGCTGCAAATTTTTTTACTGCTAAATGAAGTAGGGAAGAAAAATACGCCATTCATTATTACATGCATTTATGTCCTAACACTCCTATAAAATGGTCTTGCACCCCTCAGTATTATTTTCACAATAATTCTGTGTGATAAAGTAAACCAACATTCCCATCCAGGGCCTCTGTATGTAGTCAGAACTGCAAGTCACAGAATTCCAGATCAGTTGGTCTTGATGAGGAAGATGATGACTAAAATTTATTTAACTTCCCAATTGATAATGCCTTTAGTCATACAAAAAATCCATTAAAAACAGATCAAACATAAAATGACACAGACAGCCCAGACAGAAATGATTTAAAAGTGATGCAAATCAAACCAAACAAGGTTGCCAAAAATGCAACAACACATTAATTATAGACCTGGAATGAAAGCTAGGTTTTAAGAAGTCTCTAGGGTCCCTGCCCTTAACTTTGGAAGGTGGGGGCTATCACAGAGAAGGCACACTTCCTTGGATGACAATAAAGGATGACAATATTTAATAGAAGAAACCTGGAGACATCCACTCTACTGGAATGAACAGGACAGGCAGACATTATTAGAATACAGGTAGTCCTGTAATTGTGTTTGGTTGTAAGTCATGACAGTTGTAAAGAGGGCCACCAGATGGCCGCACCCGATTTGTTGACATCTTTTTATCTCAAACATTAAGCAAAATGTAGTTTCTGTGGAATATTTCTTGCTGGAAACAAGAAGTAATTGACAGTTTTTGACAAAACAGTTGTAAATCACAGCCATATGACCACAGGATGCTGCAAATGGTCATAAATATGGACCGATTACTGAGCACCAAAATTACAGTCACATGACTGGGAGGGGTGGATGTCAGAACTTTGAATCCGAGTTGTAAGTCCCTTTTTCAAGGCTTGTTGTAATTTTGAAGGTTTTCTAAGCAACTGCTTGTAAGTCAAGGACTACCTGTAAATTCCTCAGCTATCCAGGTCTAAGTCATATGGAGATTTATAGATAATAACCAACATTCTGAATTGCACTTGGAAGCTGATTGGTAATCAATATAGTTTGCTTGTGCCACTGCATTTTGAACTGGCTACAGTTTCTGGGTGGTCTTCTGGGTCAATTCTATGTAGATCACATTGCAATAATCCAGTCATGAAGTGACCAGCCTGTGAGCAACTGTCTGAACTGACTCACAATCAAGAAAAGGGCATGAACAGTAATTATAAATCTGGAAGCTATAGTCCATATACATCTGGGAAGTTCCAGGTTTGGAAAGCTACTATAAATTACTACACTCTACCACTGTTTCATAGCAAGAGAGTGAAAAAAAAATTCTGAGAAAAAAAATTAAATCCAAATAAAGAAATCACTTTTTAGCACTAGATACTGCTAAAACCTTGAAGAGTTGGATTCCATTGGACTAAAAAGACAATGCTAGAGCAAACATATATGAAAATTGTTTGATTCCATTTAATGGCCAGTTGGATTTTTCCAGTTCAGATTTCAAACCCTATAATAATAAGCTCAGAGGTTTGCAGCTTTCTTGACTTTCTTAGGTCTAATTCAATCCTGACAGAAGACATTTTAAGAAAACATCACATGAAACTTTCCTAGTACTTGTCCTAACATCAGCACTAAAGGTGAGCTCTGTTATCTGACAAACTATAGGGCAAATTTTATTTACCCTGAAGAAATTCTAGGTCAACCAATTTTTATTTCTTCTCAAGTGAAACATTTTTTCGAGAAATGCTGGTAAATGTAAATTGGAGTATTTAATTTATAATGGCTCCTAGGATACAATGAACTTAAACAGAATGATCTTTAGCTATTTGCTGTGCCTTTACTAGAAAAAAAAATTGAAAAAGACCTTTCTTCCATTTCAGAAATTAAATTGTTGCCTTCATCTTGGTCTGGCCAATTTCTCTGGGCTGTAAATTTAAAATTCAGAGAAAAACAGAATTTGATGGAATCACTCCCTAAAAATTAACTGTACATGGATCTGATGTACTTCTGATTGATGATCCTCTTTCGTGAACTGCAGCATTCTGGGAAAAGAAGAAGATCATGAAGGAATTTTACCTATGCAGCATTTTTTTGATTGAGATATAGTCTGTCATAAAGGTTGTGGAACAATATATTCATATTTAGCTGCTTCTTATATCTGTAAAGTACAGTACATCTACCGGTATTTAAGCTTGCCCTGTTAAATGATATAATTTCAGCATGTATACTATTATGTTCCAGTTCCCCATCTTTGGATTTGTTGATGACAGGTGGCCACATGATAAGCTATTAGAACCTTTAAATGAAAAGTACAAGACATTTGATGGTTTTATTTGAAAACTGAGGAATGACCTATCATTACTGGTCAATGACTGAAATAAAGTTCTGTCTGACCAATCATCTCTTTCCTATGATTAATACAAGTTTTTGCCAAGAAGGCTTCACCCCCATTCAATACTTCTAGTCCCTTCCCACCTTTTAGTGAGATGGGGATTTCTTTCTTTATTTTTTAGAATTCATAAATCTTTTTCAAGGGAGGAAGCTGTATTTCTGGGCTTGTAGTTGGATGAGTAGTTTAAACTGAATGAATAAAACTAGCAATTTTCTAATCCTCAACCTGAAGTAGAGATTTATGGCTATTTTTGACCATCAGTCAGATGTGTCATGTGTAATTCAACATTGCAGGAAGACATGTAGCCCTTTGATAAAGTGCAAGGAGTGTTTGGAAGACTTGTGATAAAGCAAAGAAATACCAGAATAAGATTCATATTTTAACATATAAGATTCTGAAAGTGAATATAAAAATTAAACAAGAGACTTTTCCTTTAGGTTTAACAGATAAAGAACTTGAACCAAATCTGTTTATGTTGACAGCAGCAAGAATTCTTTATACACAAAAATGGAAATTCCATAATGGAGGAATGGCTGGAAAAAAAAGGATAGAACCAAATCAATTTCACTCATAATCAAAAAAGAGTACATCCAATGATCTTTCAATTTGGAAACTGTTTTTTTTTTAATTTTGTGCTTGAGAAGTAAAATAAGGTATTATTGATTGAATAATAATATTTTATATAAAAATAAAATGTTATTATTTTATTCTACTCTGCTGAAAAAAGATGCTTTCCTTTCTTCTCTCTCCTTTACCCAATACTTCTTTCTCTCCACTTTTCCCTTCCTCATTTTTCTTTCCTCAACATCAAAATATTTTATATTTTGATCTGTTTAATGAAAATATTAGACATACGAAGTGCAGAGAGGCTTACAAACATCCCTTAGTTATATTTTTATATGAAAAATACAACAAAACCCAACAATGGCAATAATTTGTCCCTGAAACTGCCATCTTACTGCCATCTGCAATTCTCACTACTTAATTTTGTTCTGCAAAGAATTAAATTTTTATAACATGCAGCTGTAGAGGGAAGATGCATTCAGACTTGAACACCTTATGAATACAGTGGAATGTTTACAGTGCTAAGCAGTCTGATCAATTGCTGAGAAGAAGCAAAGTTTGTGGCTGAAGTAATGCTTATTTTACAAGAACCTTGAATTTTACCATCCTGATGCCAAGTGGAGGCTCAAGAAATTTCAATAGCAGATCTGATCTCAGAGTATATTTCATATGTAAACCCACTCACAGATTTCTATGTTACATTTATTTAAGCAGGCTATTGTACAATGATCCTTCCCAGAGCCCATGAGATGCTATCAGTTCCCTATGGTCATTTGGAAAGTTTACCAACAATCTGGCAGATAGTACAGTGGGTACCAAGTTAATTGCTTAGACACAATAAAAATGGTATTTAGTATTATCCCTTGGTTCACCAAGGAGCTCCCTAACATGAAGCATCCGAACTCAGGACCAACTACTATGTTAAAAAAGAAGTCATGCAAGAAGTGCACTTTAAAAAAAAAAAATTCAGAGCGGTTAGGCAGACTTTGCTAACTTGCACATAACCTTCTTTCTTTCCTGCCTTCAAATGTGGAAGTCCGTTTGACAAATTACCTGACAGCCTCATTAACTGCAAAACTTCATCAGTTCTTTCCCAGTAATCAAAATGTTACTTAGACCCAGAAAGCAAATGGATAGCTAAAGAGGAAGCCAAGCACAACCATATTAATCCTGTGGTATGGATCGACATTTGTCAACTATATTGAAGTTTGTTACACTGAATGGAACCCTGGAGACCACTCAATTACCTTATCTCTTAGCAATTAGGAACCTTCTTAGTTAAATTCATTAGTACAAGGAGAGAGGCAAAGAGGGAGAAAAACAGGTTATTAGATTAACAGTGGCCTTTTGTTTTCAGAGCTTTAAGGAAGCAGTTGCATTGTTTTTGTTTAAATAGTACTATTTACGAAAACAGACACAGATGGCTCATTTTCATTTAACACAAATGCCTGAAAGAATTCTCTTGAAAATTCTCTGGTTTACTACTACACAGGTTTAGGTTCACCTTAAATTAGGGTGACCAACCGTCCTCTTTTGCCCGGACATGTCCTCTTTTTACGTCCAGTCTGGGGCGTCCGGGCAGGTTTTA
>JAEANM010027195.1:0-10588 GCA_017656035.1 Myanophis thanlyinensis | reverse complement strand
GATTAGGCTAGAAACAACTGCCTTATTTGCAGGATTAACCCTGTAAAATTAATCTTTACAGGATTAACCCTGCAAAGGGGGAAAAAAACAAAAGGAGATTTCTTCTAATAACCGGTTCTATAGAACTGGTGGGAACAGGATGAATTTCACCTCTGTTCCTTCCTCTCAATATTTTTGGAGAGTACATTAACAAAACATTGAGATCTGTCATTTGATTCTGAGTATGACTTGAGCATGGTCATCATTTACTCCCCTTATGTTTTTTACCTAGCTGTGCTCATCTTTTGGCTTGGATGCAGCAATAAGATTTACAGCCATGAATTACGCTTGAGCCCTACTAGTTGTTCCCAAAAGGGCTGAGAGCATTTGCTTTGAAAGTGGTCAGCTGTGTAAGTTAGCCCAATAAAGGTTGAACCACTTTTTTTTTAATTTCTTGCCTGATTTGAAGTTGGATAAATAAAAGCATGCAGAGCTATAGGCTTCGAGTGCTGGTTTTGCTATCTCTCTCCTATCTTACCTCTTTTTTTTCTTTTTCTTTTTTGCATTCTGATCCCATATAGATTTTCCTCACTTAATGTATAAGGAGAACTTTTTTTTTTTAAAGGACTGATCTGTTTCTTATGGATGCTAACCACCACACCCTGAGCCTCATCTCTATGGAAGGTCACAGCAACACCACTGGACCAAGTCAACAGTGAGTTTATGGCTCACTTCAGAGCCTCTTCTAGGCTCCCTCCTGTGCTCTGAGGCATTACTTCTGGTAGCACAAATTCCGCCCATAAAGAAATACCTGCTTGGTTGCCCCCAGTTTCTTCTGCAGATGCTCAATTTGTTCCTCGGCCATCTTGATCTTGCGCAAGGCATCCTCGTCGGCCATTTTCTTACTTTCTTTCTTCTCTTTCTCCTCCAGTTCACGGATCCTCACCCGCAGCTCTTCCACCTGCCCAAAGAAATGAGTCAAAGAAAAGCAGGGGCAACTCCTTCGCATGACACACCCCCACCCAAGAGAAGAATCCTTCCAAGGACACCTGCAGGTCAAACTAAGATAACAAGCCCGATTACAAACGTCCTAATAAAAGTTATTTCTCTAAAACACAGCCAACCCTTCTTTGGGGAGCTGGTTCCTCCCCAAACGAGGAAGCCATGGCCGTTTTCTTCAAAATGTCTTTGCCCAGTACCAGATCTTGAAACATATGATGGGATGGAAGTGCATGAAACTTGGCAGCCTCTAATGGGGCTGAGCTAAGCAGACTCCAGGCACTGGAGTGACAGACAGGTTTCAGGTCTCCTATGACAAAGAGTAGGCAGAAGAACTGGAACTTTGGGAAGACTCATCTCTCTGGATAGGCCCTGCCCTCATCTCACCTCGGCTTTGGTCTTCTTCTCGGCTGCCATCAGCTGCACTTTGTCCCGCTGCTCTTTGGGGGCTGACTTGTACATGTCCAAGAGAAGTTTCATCTCCTTCTGGCTCTCCTGAGCCTTTCTGAGAAAAGGAAAACGGGATCCACATGATGAGGGACAGGACCGTGTTCTATAATCCAGCCCCCTGCTCTGTACCACATCGGACAAACAATTGCTTCTTAAAAACTACCAGTGATTGAGCAAACCGCCTCCCCACAACTTCTGAAGGTGGCTTGTGCTTATATGCAAGGACTCTGCCACTTGCTTGACCAACCTCAATAGAAACAGATCTAGCTGCCTTCCTGTGGAGGTGATTTCCTGGTTTGGTCTACTTAGTGGAACTAACACCTCGTGACCAGATTTTTCCCCCCCTTGCAATTAGTCTCTTTTCTGGGCCAACCATTAAAGAATGTCAGTCGAGTCTCTTGGCTTCCACTCACAACATTCACACTATCCCAGGGGTCTCCAACCTTGGCAACTTTAAGCCTTGTGGACTTCAACTCCCAGAATTCCTCAGCCAGCAAAGTCTTAAAAGTTGTCACGGTTGGAGACCCCTGAACCAGTGGTGAAATTCAATTTTTTTTACTACCGGTTCTGTGGGTGTGGCCACAGGATTAAACATCACCAAGCACAGAATTAAACTTCACCAAAGTCACAATGTAATAAGGGGAGAAGAGGCAGTTTTTGTGAGCAAGGCTAGAAACAACTGCCTTATTTATAGGATTAACCCTGCAAAGTGGGGGGAAGGTTAACTTTACAGGATTAACTCTGCAAAGTGGGGGGGAAAACGAAAGATTTCTTCTAATAACCGGTTCTGTAGAACCAATGTGATCCGGCTGAATTTCACCTCTGCCCTGAACCATCCAGATAGGTTGTTCTTATACCGGCTAAACAGCAGGCCTGCCTCTGCTACCCCAACACCTCAATTCTCCCCTAGTTTGGGTGAGTATACAGCAGCTCCTCCAAATTTCAGGATTAGCAGTGATCCTTTCCAAGTTAAGTAAAACGTTTCCCCTTCTTGGTCTAAAGTGCTTTCCAGGCAGAAAAAGAACAAACCCGGCACCCTCTCACCCCATCTACATTCCATGTACTATTCACCAACCTGGTTTCAAAAACGAAAATGAAACCCGAGCCCGCTCAACGCCTCCGCCCATCAGGCCCCATCCCCTCCCCTTTTCCGAAGGCTCACTTCAGCTCGGCTCGCAGCTGCTTGAGCAGATCTGAATCTTTCTTCTTCGAGTCTTCGCTACCTCCGCCACCTTTCTGCTTCTCCCGATCCCGCGACGAGGAAGAGGACGAAGAGGAGGAAGAAGAGGCCTCTTTGTCACGATCCCGGGACCTCTCACGGTCGACGCCCCGGTCTCCACTGCGACCCTTGGACCGCTCAGACTCTTTAGCGCGGGGTGGCGGTGGCGGATGGGGAGCGGGAGGCTGGGGGGCAGTGGTCTCCTCCTCTTCTTTTTTCACTCCGTCTGTGCTCCCGAGAAGCTGAGGCGACACCACGTCTTCCTTGGGCTCTTTCTTGACTTGCACCTCCTTGTGTTCTTTCTTTATTTCGGAGGACGCCGTTTCTTCCTCCTCTTTAATGGGAGCTACCCCAGGGTGGCCCTGGGCCCCACCGGAGTCTTCGTTCCCCGGGGCTGAGGCTCCAGTGGCCAAGCCAGAAAGAAACCCGCTCTGTTGCATGCGGACCTGAAGAAAAAACCCAGCCAACAGGCACTTTAGAACAAGGTGGCAGACACCTGGGTCATATTATCACATGTGGGGAACATGCCCCAAAGCAAATAAATATTGGACAAAGATACATACATGGTTGGAAAAAATGATAAACCCACATATTGATCCAAAACTAGAAATATTTCTCTTGGGCATTCTATCAGATAAATATAGCAAGGAGAATGTATATTTGATTTTACATATATTATCTGCAGCTAGAAATGTATTTGCACAATGCTGGAAAAGCGAAGAGATTCCCACAGAGGAGAAAGTGATTTAAAAAATATTAGAATGTGCGGAAATGAATAGACTGATGTTGGAAATTAAGGAAAAAAGAACAAACTGAATATTATATGATATGGGATGTATTTTATCAATGGTTAGATAACAGAAATAGGAATTAGAAATATGGAATCTAATGAAGACTACTGTAATAAAGGAGAGTTGTTAAAGGAGAAAAGAAAAAAATGTTATAACCATTATTACTGTAAGCTTTACGGAATGAATATTAATCCAATGAATATTACATTGTAAACTATAATTACTACTAAGCAAATTGTTTACACCCAGACGGCACACCGTTTAATGAATGATGGAATTCTAAAATGTCTTGCACATCAGGAGTGTGCAATACATTTTTTCCCAAAGGGGCACATGAGAAACTGGGACTATTGTGGAGGGCTGCCATCCCCCGCCACCACCATCCCGCTGCCCCTCCCTGCCCAGAGTGGAACACACCAAGGGCCAGATGTGGCCCACGGGCCATCAAATGCCCAGGTCTACAAGTTTGATTCCATATAGGAAGTATAGGACTGACTTCAAAATGAAGACAAACAGGAAGCGTTGAGCTGAGAAGACCACCATGGTTGACAGGAAACTACTATAAAACAAAGTTAGGTCCACGGGAAGAGCCTGCTAGATTTTAAATTCGTAGTGAAAAGCTTTTTAGCCCAGATTTCTTTTTGCAATGAAACTAAAAGAATATCAAGATGACCTGAGAGTCCTCAGATCCCCGTCTCCGAAGCAGAACTGTGTCCTTTCCAAATCCAAACCAAGGCAGGAGGGGAGGAGTGAAAAGCCCATCGACCTTCAGCCATTTTCCCCGGGGAAGATACTCACCTTGTTGGTCTCGGCCTGCACCTCCCTCAGTTTGCGCTTGTACCGTTGCACGTCTCCCTTCAGCTGGTGGTTGTGATTCTGGAGGCTGCTGATGAGGTGGCGCATCTCCCGATTGATGGGACCTCGGATTCCAGAGGGGGGGTGGAAAGACAGAGGGAGAAAAAACAAGCGTTTTAGCCTCTTTCTGCATCCCAGGTCTCCACAAAAGGTCTTGACATCTCTCCTCTTTCTGTTATTTAGGTAATCTTTCGGGAGCTCAAGGCAACACATCGGATGCTCCCTCCTCTCTTTTCCCACAACTGGTACCCGGTGTAAGGTAAACTGGCCTCAAAGACTCCCAGGGAGCTTCTGGGGATGGAGGGAGGTCTAGATCCTGAGTTTCCACCTCCGGGTCCAACATCCGAACCACTATACCTGCACCGGCTCTAAAACCCCAAATTTCCAAACTTCAACAAAAAATTAGTTTATTTTAAAAGACTTATAATCTGAAATAATTTTATATAGTCTTATATAAAATATTTATATTGTATATTGTTTCCCAGCATGATTTGATTGCTTATTTGTACCCTATGGCTATCATTCAGTGTTGCATCTTATAATTCTTGACGAATGTACCTTTTCTTTTTATGTACACCAAGAGCCTATGCACCAAAGACAAATTCCTTGTGTGTCCAATCACACTTGGCCAATAATCCAATCCTAATCCTAATCTTTCCTGTCCTGTCCAACTTTTTCTGACCCCATGAACCACAGCTCAGCAGCCTGTCCTGTCCTGTCCTGTCCGGTCCTGTCCTAGAGTTACAGCCCAATCTTTCTTTGTTGAGGGAGTATCTATACCACGTCTCCTTAAGACAGAATCTCAGAGAGGTGTAGAATTTTCGCAGAGCGAGCTTTCAGAGTTTAAACAATTAAAAAATGATTACAATCATTTAAAAAAATGAAATGATTTAAAAGTGACTCCACATAGAAGATAACTGGAGCCTTTTCCCCAGCCTGAGCATGGCAGGGGGAGATTAGCTTTCTTAGGGGGAGGGGGAGCACTCAGGAGGTAGAATTCATAAAGTAACTAGCAACACTAGGGATCGCCAGTTGGTGTCCTCTCCTTGTGGCCAAGAAACAAAGACCCTGAAGTAAGAGGGAAAGGCCATCTCTCCTGGTAGTGGGTTGCAAGCATGACTGGTTGGTTCCCAAGGCAGGAAAACCATCCATTAGGGCACATTGGGCTCCCTGAGGAGGAAGCACAGGCTCACCTGCTTGTTCGTTGGCAGCCAGGTTCTGCTCAAATTCAATGCGCAGCATCTCGTACTCCTTGCGCACCTGAGCCAGGGTGTCCTCCAGCTGGATCACCTCTGTCCGCAGTTTCTTCTGCACATTCAGCTCATCGCTCTGTCATCAAGGAGAAGGAAAGCCTCCATCAGCCCCACCCCACCCCACCCACCCACTCGGGGGCCAAAGGACCCAGGCGAGAGACCCCCACTCTTGCAGTCCCGCAAAAGCCAGAACAAACAGTCTGATTGCAGGATGAGGACCCATGGCCGAGACCCAGGAGATGGAGGATAATACCCCAATACACCTCTGAGCAGGAGGAGAGTGGGGCTGGAGAGCTCACCTCCATGTGCTCGATATGGCGCAGGTGGCTGTTCTTGGTGGTGAGAAGCAGGGCTCGGGCCTCGTCCAGCTGCGTTTTCACCTGCAGGCTTTCGTTGTAGAGCAGCGAGAACTGGGACTGCAACACTTTGTACTCGAGAGTCTCCTTCACAGCCTCTTCCGGAAGACTCCGTAGCGCCACCTACAAGCCAGGGGTGCGGAAGGAAAGACAGCCAGATGCTTTCTTTTTTTCAAAGATACCTTTGAATGATTTGACTGCTTATTTGTACCCTATGACTATCATTAAGTGTTGTATCTTATGATTCCTGATGAATGTACCGTTTCCTTTTATGTACACTGACAGCCTATTCACCGAAGACAAATTCCTTGTGTGTCCAATCTCACTTGGCCTATAAAAAATTCTACCTAAGATACCTTTGGACACATTATCCATAGAACAAATAGGAAAGCGGGGTGGATAGTGTTCCTTTGTCTTGGCCCAAAAAGCAGTATCTTCAATAATATATTAATATCAAGTAATAGAATCGATCCAAGACCTGATTGATCTTTTGAGACGTTGTTTACAAAACTAAAAGTGTTTCTTAACCTTGGCTGCTTTGAAGATGTGTGGACTTCAACTCCCAGAATGCCACAGCCAACCTAGCATGGTAGAGTTCCAGAAAAGAGTGGCCTCGCTCAGAAATGTCTTTATCAATGACAGAAATGTAACTGCTATCACAAAGACGAAGTGTACCTGAATTAATAGGACTAAAAGAAGAATAGATTTTTGAGATGTCTAGTTTTTTCTAGTTTAAAGCAAGGTTGGGTACAACTGCAACACAAACTTACTTTCTGCAACTCCTGTAGCTTCCCTAAATCATGTAGGTAAAAGGCTGCTATGATTTAGAGCAGTGTGATCCCCTGCTACAGGTAGTCCTCATCTTATGACCACAATTGGGATGGGAACTTATGTTGCTAAGCAACACAGTTGGTTAAGTGAGTTATGCCCGATTTTACGACTGTCTGCCAAAGTTGTTCAGTGAATCACCCAGCCATTCAGTGTATCCAGCTTTCCCCATTGACTTTGTTTGTTGGAAGCTTCCAGGGAAGACCGCAAATGGCCATTGCGTCAACCCGCAATGCTGCAACCATATAAATATGTGCTTGTTGCCAACAGCCTGAACTGAGATCATGTGATTGTGGGGAATAGCGTGACAGTTGTAACTATGAGGACTAATTTACTGCACCTGTGTATGGTTTGCCAATTGCACAGGGGCAGATAGGACAGCACTCCAGAGGGTTAACGTCGTTGCCCAGAGGATCATTGGTTGCCCTCTCCCCTCCGGCTGCCTTAAGAAAGTTCAAAACATTCTTAAAGATCCATCTCATCCTGGGCACCCTTTTTATTTATTTTTTTGAACTATTACCATCTGGCAAACGGTACGGGCAATAAAAACAAGGACAAATAGGCTGAAAAACAGCTTCTATCCCAAAGCAGTAACTATACTGAATACTGCTGTATAGTGCAATATGAATGCAATATCAGGGGTTTTCAATTCAATTGTATAGAATGTGAAGGATGCATGTTTGTGTTTTATTTTGTGGTTATAATGTACACTGAAGATGGCATTTAATTTCATTGTACAAGGTGCAATGATAATAAAATAAACTTTTCAGCATCATTGTAACTTCGAATGGCTGTTAAAACAAGCAGTCGTTAAGTGGAGAACTACCAGTACTTAAAACACGCACCATAAAATTGTATCTGGTGGGGTTAATCCACTGGTTTTAATGGGGGGGGGGAAAAGGCTGACCCAATTCCAAATATTGTATGAACAGCAATAAAAGAAAATCTGAATTCAAGCCTTTGATGTCACTCTTGGTAGTCCAAATGTATTTTAAAAGTGCCGGCTGTTAAGGGCTGTATTAGTTCTTCTCAGCTTATCCCCACAGGGGCTGGCTGTATTTGACACCTATCCAAAATACCTTCAGCTTCTCATTGGTTCTCACAGCCTGCTGCATTTCCTGCTGTAGTTTCTCCAGCTCTGCCATGCGACTGTTGGCAAGTTCTTGATTCTCCTCCAGCTCTGCATTCAACATCTCAAACTGCAAAAGCAAGCCCAGGCTAAGTCAGCAGAAATGCAGGGTTGCACAGGAAGTGTGTTGCGAGACCCAAGCCTTGCAAAGCTGCAGGCAGGGCTATAATTTGTTTTCCAGTCTGTGGCTTACCTTCTGCATGCTAAGAGTGATCTGGCCACCCTGGAACCCACCAGAACTGCCTGAGGCATAATAACCAGAATTGAGCTGCCAAAAAAAAGAAAAAAAGTGAAAAATAACCTCTAAAACCAAATGGCAAATGTATAAATGCACACACACACACACACACACAATGGTATGAACAAAAAGTTTCACAAGACATCTGGACTTGCTTAACACTGAAAGATTAATCTGGTGTGCACAAAACTGCATTTTCTGGCTTGTTTATGCATTTAAACGGACCTCTGCAAAGTTAGTCACAGTTCTGGATTTCAATAGATTCTGCCTGCAATAGTAGAGATCTGTTGATTTTATATATCAAATGTTTGCAACTATCAAATTTCAAGACTCCAATCCATTAGAAGAGATTTAATGAAAGAGAAGGATTTATCTAAGTTTTGTTTCTATTGGGAAACCCCTTCTTGGATTTTGAACTCGAAATTGGAAAAAAAATGAAACTGTAATTTTAGGTTTTTGATGATCGCAATGGTTTTTGGAAAATCTGTCGGTAAATTTTGTGGTCATAGAAATGGCTTGAAATGTTAAGAAATATAAAGCAAAAGCTTTAGGTTGATTTTTTTTAAAATTTATATATGTTCTACTGCATTAAAAAAAGTCAGAAGTCACTGCCTTTCTTTAAAAATAGTTTTTTGCATCTTTTTTCTAATTTTCTTAATTTTTGTATTTGGTATTTTAACTTACAACAAACTTTAATAATTGTTTCCACCAAAAATTTCAAGACTTGCAGAGGCTTTCAACATACTAAGATATAATAAAAATTCAACATTAATATATTTTTAATTATAATTAAAAATGTTATCATATCGTATTATTAAAAGTGCCAATTACTAAACTGTATTGATAATTATACAACTTAGCCCACCAAATAGGTTTCTGTGATAGTTCGATTAAGAAGTGCAAATCGTTGTCAAATTTGTTTAATACCCTACATTATAATTGTGTAGAGGAGAAAATAAATTTGCAGTCATTATATAGTGAGAGAAGCAAGAGTACAGATAGTCCTCAACTTGCAACCATTCATTTAGTGACCATTCAAAATTACAGCGGCAATGAAAAAAAGTGACTTCTGTTTTTCGCACTTACAACCATTGCCTTCCCATGGTCATGTGACAAAAATTTGGGCACTTGGCAACTGGCATGTATTTTGCAACCTTCTGACAAGCAAAATCAATGGGGAAGTCAGATTCACTAAACAACCATGTTACTAATTTAACAGCTCTAGCGGTTCACTTAATATCTGTAGCCAAAAAAAAATGTAAAATGGAACAGAACTCAATTAACTTGCTTAGCAATGGGACTTTTGAGCTCAACTGTAGTCATACGTCAGGGAACTGCCTCTTGCCATATCAGGTTGATCTGACGCTTTCGTTTAAACATTTCCATCAGAACTAAACTATCCTCAAAAGTCTTCCCAAAACCCAAGAAATAAACGTCTTTGGCTTTTAAAAGGTTGTTCGGGTCCACAAGATCAGAAGAGATCTTTTGTCTACTGAGTGAGTAGATCCATCTTTCCCAAGGGGCAGATGAGCTGATACGAGGGAGTAAATTCATCATTGAAGATCAAAGAATTATTTTGGCACTGCGGGGTTTGAATCTTCTTTCGCCTCACTGCATATATCGTTTTTTGAGGTACGTGGATTGATGTAGGGCCAAAGTCGGAAACTGTTTGTTTATCCCAAATCTGCTGAACTGTACTTGCCAGCGTTCCTCCTCACTAACCGCGATGACGGAGAGGGATGGGAGTCGCAGAAGAGCTACCGCTTTCTGAAATGGTCTCCTTAACAGTGGGCAAGCCACCAGACCTCCTCCTGCTCAGAGAGAGCGTGACAACCAAGGGGCAGAAGGGCTTCAGGGTAAGCTCCTCCTGTGCTTTGGTTACTGTCTGAGTGTCCTTCAGAATGGAGAGCCAGGCAAGGATTCCCTGCCCTTTAAAATTGGACATTCAGAATAACGTTGTTCCCTCCCTTGCCCAGCGGTTACAATTCAAAGAAAATGGGCAGTCTCTCCCCCCAGCGGGGAAGGGACTCCCTTGAAGGGCCCGTTGTCCTTGCCTGCTCCAATGCTTCAGCCAGGTGCTTGTTGATCTTCTGCTCCCTTTTGCGCAGCTTTTCTATGTCCCACTGCAGATCTTCGATGGTTGTTTCCATTTCCAGCACTTTGGTTTCGGATGAAGTCACTTTGTCCTGCAGTTCTGTGTGCTGGAAAAAAAAAAAGAGAGAAACCAGTCTCAGAAAAAGCTCCTGCCCCGAAGAAGAGAGGGAAAGGGCAGGGAATCTGCAAGAGGGAAGACGGGGGGCCAGAGAACCTACCTCCAAGGAAATCTTATGGTGCTTCTCCTGCATCTGGGTGATCAGGTCCTGAAGATGGCGATTCTCTCTGGTCAGCTCCTTGTTGAGAGCCTTCACAACTTCTTCCAATTGGTCAAACTCCACTGCGGAATAGACAGGTAGGGAGGGAGGGCGGTCGGTAGGTAGAGACAGACAGACAG
>JAEANM010027194.1:0-10588 GCA_017656035.1 Myanophis thanlyinensis | reverse complement strand
CCAGGAACCACAAGAACACTCAGGACTATAACAGGAACCACGATTGTATCTCATTCCCATCTTCCCAACTATCCCTACCTTATTTCCTATCCCACCCTCCCATTTTGCCTTAAATTACTCGCGGTCGCGGGCGGTCGCGTAATCATTTCACAGCATATCGTACCATGTATGACTGTGTATGGGACCAATAAATTTGAATTTGAAATTTGAATTTTTAGCACTAGCAATAGCCCTTAGGTTTATATACTGCTTTATAGTGCTTTCCAGCCCTCTCTAAGCAGTTTACAGAATCAACCAATTGCCCCCCCCAACGATCCTGGGTCCTCATTTTACCCACCTTGGAAGGATGGGAGGCTGAGTCAACCTTGAGTCTGGTGGGATTTGAACTGGCAGACAGCAGAAGTACTGGTTGCAGAACCAAGCCAGACAGTTATAGAGGTGCAGATGGTCTCAATTATATCTGGTTACTTCTTTTTCTTGAAATTGCTTTGGAAAGCAATTGGTTGTTAGGGCGTTATGTTCCTTCTTTCTGTCTTCCTCCTGAGGTCTCCTCTACTTGTTCACACTGCACATGTGCAGAAACATGGTCTTCTCGAAGCCCCCAGGGCAAACTTCCATAGCTTTGATGGTCAAAGTCAAGTGGCTTCTTGAAGTGAAATGAAGCAACATGACCTTCACCTCCCATGCTGTCTTAACTGTGCCTTCTTCAACTTTTCTACTTGCCAGTGAGAGGCGGTGGAGAAGCCACGTTGACTTGGATGGATCCAGATGGGTATGAAATCGAAGAGGATTCAGAGCCTTACCGGGTGAAGGTGATTGATGAATTGTCCAAGGGGCTGGAGATGACCCTCACTCGCCCAGATCAGGGTGGGATTTTCAAGTGCAATGGACAATTTGATTCCGGAAAGACTGCTACTGTTCAAATTGCAATCCACGTGATCCGTAAGTAATATTTATTTGAGGATCCAAATAGAGGTTTCAACGGAATATAGAATACATCTGCAGAATGAAACCCAACATTGATTAGTAGCTGAGACCCAAAATAGGTCAGGGGACAAAATGGTAGAAAGAACAAAGCTAAAAAAGCAATAAAATACAGCACACCCCATTAATTCTGCTTTAAAAGTCTGCCTTACCTACGGACACCAATGTCTTAACTTCTCTAGAACCCCAGAACATACTAAGAGCATTTTCATTTTGAGGCATTTCCAGAGCATGCTAAGGAAGAAAACCACATGTGATCTTGCAGATTCAAGGTTCAAGGAGAATTTGTAACACACCTCTTTCTGTATTTTTTTTCCTACAGCAAATGTGGACCACTTTCTGTGTCCACTTCCTAGCTTAAATTGTTGGCATCCGCTGCCAACTTTTCTGTATTTTCTGTTTTAGTCTATAGAAAAACCCGTCACTTATATAAAGGTATTAAGTTTTGCATTCCTTTCAAAGGTTACAGATTGCTCAGTATTAAAACGTAGTTAGTGGGCTGTCCCAACATGTTTTTCTTCATTTGGAATTGAGTTCTTATGTTTTTATTTCATTTCTGTCCTTTCCAGAATGGTTTGAGCCAGGGAGTATATCAAACAAATGAACAAAAGACTGAATGTGTGCCTCTTTAATATTAGTTGTCTCACTGAAATTCAATTCGATTCAATGAAATATATTGATTTGATTCAGAAAGTTGAGCAAACTCTAGGGCGCCCATCGGGGGTGGAGCTAAAAAAATCAAGATAGTAGCTGAAATCACATGGCTGATGTAATAATCTTGACTTTTTTTTGTAAGAAAGAAAGGCTCTTTAATGGTTTCTTATCTACTCAAGGAAGTTAGTTTCTTCTTTACTTCTAAGTTTTCATTCCTATTGTTCAGGAGAGACACCCATTCACTTTTTGAACACTTACTGAAGCAGTGGTGGAATTCAAATTTTTACTGCCAGTTCTGTGGGCGTGGCTTGGTGGGCGTGGCTGGGGTGTCATGTGACTGGGTGGGCAGTTTCTGTAAGCAGGGCAATAAAGATTAGGCTGGAAACAACACCAGGATGTTTCTTTCCTGCCTTCCTTACAGGATTAACCCTGTAAAGTGGGAAAAAAACAAAAGGAGATCTCTTCTAACAACCGGTTCTCCGAACTGCTTAGAAAGTTTACTACCGGTTCTAGCGAACCTGGTAGAATCTGCTGAATTTCACCTCGTCTAGGTGTCACCCAGAACATAAAGGAACACTTTCAAAATAAGGTGTTGCTTCATCGTGGTTTAAGGGTCATTGCTTCATCCCAAAATGATGGACTGCCTTAAAATGAACCACCTTGTCAAATCATTTATTTATCATTTATCAAATCAATTACTAGATCATCCCTAGTAATTCTTTCCCTGTTTTTTTGTTTTCTAATCTCTGCCTTTGATCCACAGAGAGACCTACATTTGTGAACACAATGGATCTTGTGAAGGAAGTTCAAGAAGGCCAAAATGTAGAATTCAGCTGCCTGGTCAAAGGAATACCACCACCAACTATTAGATGGATTTTTGGAAACCAAGACATCAGAAATATTAAGGAAAGTGAGTATGAGATTGTTTATGGAAATCACTATTTAACAGAAGGGACAACTTTTTTGTGCGGTGGGAGACGAGAAGTAATATTTTGGGAAAGTCTAAAGACCATCCTGAATTTGATAAATCTAGAAAATGTCCGTGGCTGTTCTATCTGTGTGAAACCAGGATTTTTCTACATTTTCTCATATTTGGGAGGATGAATTTTGCCTCTTCTTCTTCCTCCTCTTCCTTTAAAAAACCTTTTAGCCATTTTAAAATATTTATTTCATTATTTATACTCTGCTTCTCCACATCCAAATCCTCCGAGTTGGAGTAGAGACTCTCACTGCATTACACATTGGTTCTTGTTTCTAATTCGTTGTGGTTACATAAAGTTTGATGGGTTTCATTTAGTTTCAAGACTGCCTGGGGCTGCAAATCGTATTAGAGACAGATTTTAATTATCATAGCAATTTCTTTTGGGTTCACAGGGCCACTATTTGTTGAAAATGGGATGCTGCAGATAGAGAGCACCCAATTATCAGATGCTGGCATTTACATTTGCAAGGCAACTATTGAAGAACGGAATGAAGTAGCGTTTGCAAACTTTACACTCAACGTTAAATGTAAGTTCTCTTTTCTGTCTCATGGCACTGTACCACATTAGGGAGCACTGATTTTTCTATGGGAGGGTGGTTTTTTTTTGGGATGCTTTCAAATCAGTGTTGACTCATGGAGAATGGCGGGACTATCCCTGCAGCTTTCTTGACAAGATTTTTCGGAAGTGCCTTCTTCCTAGGGCTGAGAGAGACTGACTGGCTCAAGGTCAACCAGCTGGCTTTGTGCCCAAGTGGATTAGAACTCATGATCTCTTGAATTTCTAGCCTGATGCCTTAACAACTACACCAAATTAGCTTTGGCAATTAGGCTGGTGTCCTATGAATGCGATTTTGAGAAGGGGCATGGATCATATTTAGGGTGAAGCAGTGGTGGAATTCAATTTTTTTTACTACTGGTTCTGTGGGCGTGGCTTGTTGGATGTGGCTGGGGAGGTCATGTGACTGGGTGGGCAGTTTCTGTAAGCAGAGCAAAAGAGATTAAGCTGGAAACAACACCAGGATGTTTCTTCCCTGCCTTCCTTACAGGATTAATCCTGTAAAGTGGGAAAAAAACAAAAAGAGATTTCTTCTAACAACCGGTTCTCTGAAATGCTTAGAAAATTTACTACCAGTTCTAGCGAACCTGTTAGAACCTGCTGAATTTCACCTCTGGGGTGAAATCTGGGAAACTTTGAATGGACATATGTATTGATTTGATAGAGTTATGACAGGAGATAGAAGTTACTCTGGACAGTTTATCCAACCTGTGAGGTTCTCTTTTGTTGGAATGAAATTCCTAAATGTAGTAGAGCAGTGATGGCGAACCTTTTACTTACCGAGTGCCGAAAAGTACACACTTTGTGCATGCCATCCGCACTTGCGTACAGCTCCTCCACGTGTGCTGCATGTGCAGCTGTACCATCTGTGCTTGCATGCAGCTTTTGCATGTGCAATGCACGCACACTGCATGCAGGCACTCATGTACACATGAGCAATTGCATGCGCAGAAGAGCTCCAAAGACCAGCTGGATTTCCTGCTGCAATTGGGCTCATGCACAGCGGAGGCCTGAAGACCAGCTGGGTCTCTGCAATCAGACATGCATGCATGCGTAATTGCATGCGCATGCTCAGCTGGAGGTAAGTTGGCCAACAGCTTGTGTGCCCAGCAAGATGGCTCTGGGTGCCACAGGTAATAGAGCATTGACAATATAATCACGATAGTAGAGCATTGACAATATAATCAAAGCAGTATATTTTATGTAGAAGACAAAAATACCAAGTTTCGGTTTCAACCACTTTGTGCTCAATACATGCTGCCAGTAAGGTCTGAATATGTGTGCTTAGAATTAGACATGGATTCCAGCCTAAACTTAGTTGCAGCCTGCAACTCTGAATTGACATAGAGAGAGGGACAATTGTCATTTTCACTGTGACAACACTTCCACTGTGTTGTGGTTAGTTTCTTGCGGGGAAACTTATCAGCATCACCCAGTTGTCCTCATTCTCATGGAAAGGTTGCTTCTTATAGATCTCTAAAGATTGCTTACTAATACTCTGAATATTGCAGGCAGATTTTGCAAACCCCAGAAGTGAAAAATTCATACCTGCCTCTGACTTGCCCTACTTTTTAGATATGGAAAACAGATTTTTTTTTAAAAAAAAAGGTAATATCTACGGAAAATTACTGAAATGATACAGTTGTTGCTCAGTGTAACACCAAGGAGAGATTCTGAACAGAGTACAGTACACTGAGTTGTTTTCCGTGATAAGAGTAAATTTTTGAGCTTAATGTCAAAATCTCCACAATATTATTTATCAAGGGTAAAAAAAAAAAGACATCCCCTCAAATAATAAAGAGAAATCTTTGGTTTATGATGACTCCATTCTTTGTACTCCAACCGATTTGCAGTAATTCTTGGTGTAAACTTTAGAAATCATACTGTAAGTGGTTTGAAAACCATAGTTTGTGCCCTAAGGCAATGTGAGAAACCCAGATATAAAATCTACAATATAAAGTATTTCAATGTATATTTCTGTCCCCCCATTCAGTTGCTCCTAAAATAGAGCTCCTTACAAGTGTGCCTTTGGCCACCCAGACTGGGAATCCCATCCAAGTCAACTTCACCATTCTGGCCAACCCCTCACCTTCTGTCTCCATTGCGTGGAAGGAGAAGATTTTTGATGATGATACCATCAAAATGATAGCGCAGGACCAAAACAGATATTTGTTCCTCTTTGAGGTGAGATGACATTTGGTGAATTTGCCAAGGTTTGAGTCATGGGGGAAGAAATGAAAAACATTGGTGCATGGTCCTTTTTATGATTAAGTTCTTTCTTTCCCTTACCATGATGACTTTTTCAAGACTCTTTATTTCAATACTTCCCAAATTCTGACAAAATTTGTACTATTTTCTTAGCATGTATCCTGATTACAGGTTGCATCTTGTTTTCTAAACTGTTCCTTTTTTCCACTCTTCCTCTTCCTCTTCCTCTTCCTTTCCTTTCTAGGAGTTGTTAGTAGGACTTTGCCAAGCTTTCATTTAGTAAATTTAATCCAAAGCCAATTCTGTCAACTCTCCAGACCAAATAAGCGTTTGGAGTTGAATCTCAAACTCTAACCGAGTGCTATCAATTCAAATGGCTTCCAAAATAATTCAGCAAATTCAGAAAAGCCTCTGAATCGAGCTCATGAAAAAGCCCTGTTTTCTGAATTGATTTGGAAAATGGAATTGAATTCGCTCAGTATTTCTAATGGAGATGAATTGTTAGGTTGCAATGGATCCATACACTCAATTATTTACTGTTTTAGAGTCTTAGGATTTTGGAAAATGCTTCAGGATTTTCTGTTTACAACAGCAACAGGAAGACTGGAGATGAAATGATTGTATGGTTTGCTGACCCACAGCTGCAGCAATGGTCCACACAACAGTACTGGATGAAAGCAATTCTTCTGCAGGTACAATATCAACTTCCAGTTGGTAAACAAGGGCTAGCACAACTGAGCCATATGCTGTTGCCTAGCAGACATGATTCAGCCCGGAAAGCAAATTACCCTATATAGAATTTCTTCACTGGGGTATTTGAAGAAAAAATAACATACAATGAGGCATGACTGACGGGAACAGAGGAGAGCAATCTTTTGTTAACCGGTTCTATATAATACACATCAATCATCCAGCAAAAGAAGGTGTTCCATATAATAAATCATGTGTCAGCGGTGGCATTTAAGACTTTCCTAACAAAGTCGAGCCAAACAGAAAGTGCACTCTCTTTCATATTTATGCTCCCAAGGAGCACATCTTCATCTAAATAGCTGTAACACATTACGGATAGCTTTGGATCAAATATTATCCAATACCCAATGCTTTGTAGGTATTAATTGCTGTAATATTTGCACGCACGGGATCCAGGCAGAGATGGTTGTCAGAATTAAATTTAGTACCACAGAAAGACATTCATGGGCTGTGTACCCCTGTCAGCTCTGTCAAGCTTTTCATATTAAGGGAGTCCTTCTTTACTCAGGTTTTGAAATTGGATCAATTTACTTTTTTTTGGTCAATACTACCACCCTAAAGCTTCCTAAATAGTATCTACAAAGAAAATTATTTAGCAAACTGCTAACGATTCAGAATAAGCATTAAAAATGGAAGATTGGGATGGAATTAGATTCTTTGCAAAATTTTACTTCCTTTTTGACTATAATCATTGCTTTTGACAGGGCAGTTCCAAATCTGGAAATATCCAGATTTAAGTTCCAGCACTTTTGGGTAGAAAGTTCTTAGTTTCAAGGGCAAAGAAAGCATTTGAGACTTTAGGAAGTGAAATACAGTAGATATTTTACAGATGTCGATTTTCTTCTTTTTAACCTGTCAGATGTCTATACTGTAATGGCTTTGTTCAACAGAGATCAGGGTAGGCAATTATAATTATTGCAAGTGTGGCATTTTTGAGTTCATATGTACATCAGTGATATCTATCTTTAGAGAAGAGAGAACATTTCTACGATTTAGAAGACTGGGACTCCAGTTCAATTTCTAAAACAAAGAAAAGCAAATATAGGCAAATATATTATGCGAACAACAGTCTACTTGAACACAGAAGCGGCAAACTGAACATTCATGTAGAATCTCAGATGCCACAAACTTTGCGTTTGACACAACTGTAGTTTCATTTTCTGAGTTGCAGTCATTTTCATACCTGGATCTCCTCCAATGAATTACATTTTAAGGCTGAAAGGGTAAGAAGGCAGAAAGCCAAATTAATACACAAATAAAAATGATCCCTTGAGCATGGTCATTGCAGTTATTCGACAGTAGATGGCAGAGTGTACAAAGACTTCTACGAAAGTTGGCATCTTAGAAGAAGCTTTGTATATACTTCCGAAATGATAAATCTTTTAAAAAAAGTGTTTCGCTTCTTTGGAAATCATGCATTAGCAAATTATTACCATTATCATACAGACTGTAAGAAAGGAAGTACTGTAGTGTAAGGAAAAGGCTTAATAAAATTAGATAAATTATTATTATCTCTTTCTGGTATACCATCAGATCTAAGCAAAACCCATCACCAAAACATGTTAAGAATGTCATAGCTGACCTTAACATGTAACAAAGCAGGCTTTAATAGCAAATTCCCCAAGCAAACTTCATTTGCTAGAAAAACAGGACAGAATTTTTAATGTGTCCATTTATCAGGCTCATTTTTTATTTCCTGGACCCTGAAACATTTTATCTAAGTATACCGTTTAAAGTATTGGGGATAATTTGTGAGACCTAAAGATAACAATGATAAATAACTACCCATTTACAATCTTGTATAGACTCCAAAGTCTCTTGAGGCTTGAAAACATTTCTTAAAATTCTCAGTATTTTGTTTGTGGTTTGAGGGAATATATGAATGCCGTAACGAATAGTGCAGGTAATACTCGATTTATAACCCCAATTGAGCCTAACATTTCTGTTGATAAGCAAGGCAATAAGTGAGTTTTTCCCTGTTTTATGAACTTCCTAGCCACCGTTAAGTGAATCATGAAAGTTGTTAAGTTGATAAGATGGTTATTATGTGAATCTACCTTCCCCACTGATTATGTAACTATGGGGATGCTGCAATTGTTGTCAGAGTGAAAAATGGTCATAGATCACTTTTTTCAGTGCCATTGTAAGTTCGAATGGTCACTAAGGGAACTGTTATAAATTGAGGACTTGTATACTAGTTGAATGAAAGATGTTATATTCTTACTGCTTGCTGGAGATTAAAGCTCTACAGCTCGGATGACAGATTTCAGTCATGGGTAGTTAATTTTAGTTTTCCAAAGAACTCCTATGGGAATTATGATTTTTCCTGAATTTTTTTTTCCTAAATCTACCTGGATTGGGGAATTCATAGTACTCTTCTGTGGACATCCTGGAGATTAGAGGAACTGGGCACAAAAATAAGGGGAAACATAGGGAAAAAATAAAATTGCTAACCTTTGATATCTGCTACTTGTGTTAAGTATACTACTCAGTCTTAATACTTATAATACTTATGCAAATTGGTATTAATCCATGTGCTGATGTGATTTTTCACATGTTTGCATTGCTTCTTGGGATAAACTCTCCCCCTTTAAACATTTCTAATTCTTTTTCATCCCAAACATGAATTTAATAGATAATGGCCAACTAATGCGGTTGTCAGCATCTTAATTGTTTGACATATGCAGATAAATGCTTATTTTGTGTGCTGGCTATACATTTGTATTGAGGAAGATGTCCTAGTGAGTTTTAAACAAGCTTTTGTTGATTTCTGACCTGAACAACTTTTGAAACTAAATTAGTTCCTAAAATCAGTTTGCTACTATGGTTTGGGAACAGCACCATGTAGGACAGGAGAGCTCTACAGAGGGTGGAGCACACTATCTGCACCCCTGAACTGCACTCCGTCTACAACAAACGATGCTGGACTACATCCAGGAAAATAGTGAAGGACCCCAGCCATCCCAACAACAGACTGTTCACTACGATGTGGTCAGGAAAGCGCCTCCGCTCCCTGAAAGCCAACACAGAGAGACTAAGGAGAAGCTTCTTCCCACAGCCAATACGGACCCTAAACCATAAACCACAACAACTCAGGACTCAACAGGACTAAACAGGAGTCCCCAAAAACTACCTCATTCCCTAACTTATTCTCCTATCCTGTCTAGACTATTCTCTTGCTCTACTACCTATGGTCGCGAGCGGTCACATATGCATTTCACTGCATTTTGTACCATGTATGACTGAGTATGTGACAAATAAAATTTGATTTGATTTGATACTCTGCAGAGGAAGGTCCTGGTGAACAGATGTGTTTTAAGTTTTTCTCTAAATTGTGACAAAAATTAATGACTGCATCTGTTTATTTCAAAATATATGCTCTGGGATGAACCCAGAATTGTTGAATAAGAGTAAAAAGAGTCTAACACTCAGGCATAGGCCATCCAAGGTGCCTGTAAAACTCAACTATATAGCAATTGGATGTGGTTGTGTCTATCTGGAAGGCCACTAAATGGTGAAAGAAACTTATGGGGTTCTTCATTTCCTTGGTGCCATAGAAATTTTTAAATTTATTTGTCTAAATTGAAGTTCAATTTCAAATTTGCACATTTGGCAATGCCCTAAAGTAGGATGGCAGAAACTTTTCTGCTTTAACTGTTTTCTCTCCATATCAAGTTTTTTATATCAAGCACTTTAAAGTGGGGGAAAATTAGTTAGCACATAAACTCTTCTGAAAAGTGAGGACTAATTTATTATCATGTCATTATTAGCAGACTCACAAAAGGGGTCATTGGTCTCTCCTTTAATTTCAATCACAGGCTGCAGGCCGCATTATGCTGAATCAAGGATATGGGAAGATAATTAACACAGCATCTATGGCAAGTTTAATAGGTGAGTGATGAGAGCTTACAGTTGTGCTTCAGAATCCATATTTTAATTACTGCTGATGCTATTTGAATCAATTAAGCCAGGATTGCATAGAAGTAAATCACTGACATTTTGTATTAGGGAAAAATGTACTACAAAAATTTTATTGATACCATTTTTCAACATTTATCTGTCCTCTCAATTTTAGAGCATCTACTACTCTTGATAGAAGAGGTGGGGTTAAAGCTTCTTGAGTCTGACAAATTTTATTGTGTAAGAAAGGTACATAGCTGTTAATCCTCTTTCACACTTAGAATAGAAAGGGATATGAGGCATTTCACTACAGGTGGTTTGGTGTAATGTTTAGACTGTTGGACTTCAGTGCTGGAGACTTTGATAAATATCCACACATAAGCACTAAATTTGTGATAAGCATTGTTTCTTAGACTAAACTTTGTTGTCACTCTGAATGTATACTAATCGGCATACATTGAGTTGAAATTTCATTGCATACAGCTCTCAAAAGATCATCCCCTCTAATATACACTACATAAACATGACAAAATAAATAAACAAACAAATACATA
>JAEANM010027193.1:0-10588 GCA_017656035.1 Myanophis thanlyinensis | reverse complement strand
CCCGCCCCTGCAAGGGATCTTCCCGCTCCCTCAGTTCAAGAAGGGAGCGGGTCACCCTAAACAGGGCGGCCGGACGGTTTTCTGCAGACGCAGAAAATGTACTCTACAATGGCAATGCAAGGGATCTTACTCCCAAGTTGTGGAAAGCCTTGTCTGTCACAACTAACATCTCAAATTTGGCTCAGCAGCCAGCAGTCACTGCCATGGCTTCAGTAACAGTATATTTGCGCTCAGATTCCCCATTCAGCAATTTGTCAGCTATCTTATATACCAGTTGCAACTTTTAGATCAAGTGCAAGTACAGATCCATACAGAGTGTGTTACAACAGCCTAAATCTGAGTGTTCCAATGCACGCACAGTATACCGTAGGTAGGATGTCTTTGTCCAGGAAAGGATGTAATTTATATATCAGCAGAAAATAGTAATGAATAAGTCCAATTATACTGGATTGTCCAAACATTTTGGAATCTGCTATGCAGAAATTGAGAAAAGAGTTCGGCAAGGCTATATATTGTCGCCCTGCCTATTTAACTTATATGCAGAGCACACCATGAGAAAGGCAGGGCTAGATGAATCATAAATTGGAATTAAGATTGCTGGGAGAAATATCAACAACCTCAGATATGCAGATGATACCACTCTAATGGCAGAAAGTGAAGAAGAACTAAAAAGCCTTCTGATGCGGGTGAAGGAGGAGAGAGCAAAAGCTGGCTTGAAACTTAACAATAAAACTAAGATCATGACACCCAGCCCTCTCAATTCATGACAAATAGATGTGGAAGAAATGGAGGTAATGGCAGATTTTATTTTCCTGGACTCCAAGATCACCACAGATGGATACTGCACTCAAGAAATTAAAAGACGCTTGCTCCTGGGGAGGAAAGCCATGGCAAAGCTAGATAGCATTCTAAAAAGCAGACACATCACCCTGCCAACAAAAGTCCATATAGTCAAGGCTATGGTTTTCCCAGTTGTAATGTGTGGCTATGAAAATTGGACCATAAGGAAGACTGAGTGCCAAAGAATTGAGGCCTTTGAACTATGGTGCTGGAGAAGACTCCTGCAAGTCCCTTGGATCAATCAAACCAGTCAGTCAAACCCTGACTGTTCTTTAGAAGGCCAGATCCTGAAGATGAAACTCAAATACTTTGGCCACCTAACGAGAAGGAAGGACTCACTGGAGAAGAGCCTAATGTTGGGAACGATGAAGGGCAAAAGAAGAAGGGGACAGCAGAGAATGAGGTGGCTGGATGAAGTCACTGAAGCAATTGGCATAAGTTTAAATGGACTCTTGGGGAACAATAGAGGACAGGAAGGCCTGGAGGAATGTTGTCTACACAGATGGTCCCAGATGTGCTGGGCTGCTGCCAGGCTACATGCTGATGTGGCAGGAATTGGAGCTTTTTGAAGGCAAAATTTGATGGCCAGCCTAAAAAGCTAGCCTACTTCCTGGCTTAAGTGTGCAATTATTTGAAGCAGTATGAAGCACTGCACCCTGATGAGCCCTTCTGTATGAGCATGGTCACATCAAACCGGGAAGGAGACACCACAGAGTGGCTGGGGTTGATCTATGATGAGGGGGCTCCTGAGCTGATGAACATGGATGACTTTGTGCAAGAGATGCAATACAGATTTGAAGACTCTCAGCAAGTGAAGCAACCAGTTGTGGAGTACATTTGAGAGTTCTGCAGCCTAGTAGTTCACCTGAGAGGATGGCCTGAGCCCCTGCTGGTCTACCAGTTCTGGGATGGTTTGAACTGAGAGCTGTACCTCAACTGCCTACTTTGAGAGGGGTGCCTAACAACTCTGGACGAGGTACCAGCTGGCCACTAACATGGAGCTAGATCTGATGGAGTACCAGCAGCATGTTGTGCACAAGAGTCAGCCCTGCCAAGTGGCTGAGAGGCACCCCACATCCCACAGGGGAAAAGGAGTTGCTTCCCACAATTCCAAGGAGAAGCCCCACTGAATCCTGGGAGCCTGCTTCCAATGCAGGAAAGTAGGTGACTGACCAATGTCTGCATTGTGGGCTCCAACCTGGCCAAAGGCAAAGAAACCACTGAAGACATGGGTTGCACACCAGGCCATGGAGATCTTTCCCCAATCCATCAACAGGGAGCAAAATTACCCCCCAAAAACCTGGCCTGGCCTTTTACAAGAGCAATAACAAGAGGGAAAACAACCCAAAGGTAAATGATGACATTGTCCCAATGACTGCCCAAGTGGAGATCTAGGTGTCCTACTAGGGAGTGAAGAGCATTCTCATAGCCCAATTAGATTCAGGGTGCACCCAGTGCCTAATCATCTTGCTGATGGTAGAAAAGCTGGGATTAAGACTCAGGAAATTAAGATGGCCCATGGTGTTTGAACAAGTGGACAGTTCCCTTATGGGGAGAAGGGGTGCCAGTGACCTGGCTGTTGGAGCCAGTGAACCTAAGGCTTGGGAATATGTACCCCCTCCTCCTGATGAAAGACATGTTAGGTTACTTATCCAAGCAGAAAGTCTTTGTTTCATGTTGAAGTTTTAAATAGTTTATTTAAATGTGATGCAGTTAAAAAATGCAGTACAGGCCATCATTGAGAACATATATAACAGGAACACAAAATGCCTCACAGGAGCAGATAGAGGTACATCCTAGAGAGATAGGAAATGCACCATAAGACAGTGACAGTGGAGGTAAATACTAGCAGCATACAAAGCAGACATAACATCTGTAACATCTTCCCCTTTTCATATCAACAACAAACATCATTGCAGAAGTGCACATAAGTAAATCTTATGGTGGCAGGAAATACATTACTGAACAATGGGGATGAATGCTAGAGAGGAATAAAGCTGTATACAAAACAGACATAACACTTATAAATTTTCCCTTTCTTTGTGTTAACAACACACATATTATAACAATTCAACTGAGAAGCAGTACCAACACTTCCTACAGCTTAAGTCTATCGGGTGATTTTGAACATCTGCCACTATGGGTGAAGACTGGCCCTCTTGTGCGGACTGGCTCTCTTTTCACTAAGAGCCCCTCTGACTTCACTGAGGCTGCTGGGCTCTTCTTGTCATCTCCTGGAGCTTCCAGCATTTGGCTGCTGTTGGATACACCAGTTCTGTCAGGCTTGCTCAGAACTGTCATTCATATTGGTCTGAGGCACAATCTCTGTGCATTCATTATTGTCTGTGGATAGGTGTGGTGTGGTAATACCAGATGCATCTGACTTTTCCACTGGATATGGAAAATCTGGCTGCTCAGCCATACACCAAACTAGACAATTGCAATGATAAAGAGTTCCTTTAATATCCACTAAGTAGGAGCATGGTGCCACCTGTAGCAAACATCTACCCATTTTCCAGCAGCCTGTTTGATCTCCAGGCAGCAGTCTCATTCGAAATAATTCCCCAATCTTCATGTCAGGGTTCCACACAACATCAGCAAATCAATCAGAACTCCAAAAAGATGAAAGTCCTTAGAATAAGATTTTATTGAAGACATTGTATTGGCATGGCTGGAGAAATCCTGAATCTGAAATTCCTAGGCTTTCTCCATCCAAGTAAAGTGAAAGTTCCTCTCCATTAATCCTCACATACCAGCTGCTCACCAATCCATCTGAACAGGCCTCCAAGTTCATCTCCGGAAATCACCCCTCCCAGGTGTCAATGGACTGGTGAGATTCTCATGAGAAATATTTAGAAAAAATGTAAATAGATAACGGCTCCAAGTTGGTTCTATCAAACCTCCACTCCCCAACTCCTTGACCTTCCTTAGATTGTGTTAGAACTGAAAGGACTATTGTATTAACTGCAAAAACACAGACTAATAAATCCCCAGCATATATTTTCCTTTTAGGCTTGACAGGCTGCCTCCCTCTTCAATGAAAGGCGATTTCCTGCAACAGATAGTAAGATACATCACATATTCCCCAACACACAATCAACCACCTCTTCCCCTCCAGGAATTCCCGTGGGCTTATCAGGGAACTTCTCATGGAACTTCTTAACTAATCAATCTGATTTGATCTCCCAACTCTTCACCCAAGTAACTTCAGACATGGGGTATCCCTTCCACTGGCCTAAGTATAACAACTTCACCCTCAGGAATTTTGAGTCCAGTATCTTTTTTACTTCAAAATGGGTTTGACCTTGAACCACTATGGGACTGGAGAGTGTTGGGGGTTTGGATCTGGTTTGGGATTTCACACAGCGCTTGAGTAGGCTGCTGTGGAATACTGGGTGAACTTTCCCTAACAATCTAGGGAAGCTCAACTGGACCATAATGGGGTTTATTATCTTAACTATGGGGAAGGGGCCTAGGAACTGGGCCTAATTTCTTGCTCAGTAACTTTAATTTTAGATACTTAATAGATAAGTACACTCACTCTCCCACCCTAAAGGGGATTTGATCACTCCGATGCTTGTTGGCTTGTTTTTTATAAGTCTTGGCCAACTTTTGAGTGCAACTTTATTTTTTTCCCAACCCTCTTTCAACAAGTCCATCCACTCTTGTAGGGACACAGAGGAAGGAGGCTCTCAGGGCAATTCAGGCATAGGTACAAAATATGTTCCACTGGTCACTTGGAACAGTGTGAGCCCCATGCTGCTGTGCACAGTTTTGTTGTAGGTGACCTCCGTGAATGTCAGTAGGTCCACCCAATTGTCTTGTTGGTAATGTACTTAGCATCTCAGGTATTGCTCCACCATGGTGTTCACGTGTTCAATGGTTCCATTCGTAGCTGGATGAAATCCCAAACTGAGTCCTTCAGCTGATCCTATCGACTTCAAAAATTGCCTCCAGAACTTGGTGGTGAATTGTACTCCTTGATCAGAGACCACTCATTTCGGGGCTCTGTTCAGCTGGTAGATGTGTTGGATAAACATTTTGGCTAGCTTCTTCACAGACAGGAGGCCCAGGCATGCCACAAAATGTGCTTGTTTTGAAAACAGGTCAATCACTGTCCAAATGACCATTTTCACTTCACTCAGGGGGAAGTCTATGATAATGTCCATTGTAATTTCCTCCCATGGCCAGCAGGGTTCAGCCACCATTTGTAGAAGACCTGGAGGTCTTCCAGGTCAGCCCTTCATTGTAGCACAGACAATGCAGCTCTTCACTGTCTTTTACTTTGGACTTGAGCCAGGGCCACCAAAATTGTCTCCACACCAGATAGAGGGTCTTGAGGATGCTGAAGTGGCCAGCTGATTTGGCATCATGGCATTGTTGTAAGATCTTCATGCGTAAGGCTGGTTGGAATGTAAATTTTGGTGCTCTTCCAGGTGAGGCCATCTTGGACTGTGAGGGAGTCCAAGTTGTCGAGGAACCAGGGGTCACTTGTCAGGGCAGAGATGAGGTCTTTGGTCAGCGGATGCGGGGCCCCTTGGGTGTGGTGGTGGCCTGAGCTGCTGGCTAGTAGGGGGATAGCAACACCTGAATGGTCTCTTCCCTTTTACTGTTGAACTATGGTTTTCAGGAGAGTGCATAGGCGAAGATATTATTCCCTCCCGGGATATGTTTCAGTTCAAAATCGAACTGCTTGAAGTATTGAGCCCAATGTACTTGGTTGGGGGACAGCTTTCTAGGATTCTTTAGTGCTTCCAGGTTTTTGTGATCAGTCCACACCTGGAACAACACTTTGCTTCCTTCTAGGAAGTGTCTCCAAGAGAGTAGGGCCTAGCAAATTGCATATGCCTTCTCCCATAAGGCCCATCTCCATTCCATGTTGGTCAATTTTTTGTTAACGTAAGCACAGGGTTGGAGTTGGCCTCCAATGTAAGCACAGCATTGGAGCTTTCTTGAAGGAGCACTGTGGCTACGGTGACATCGCCGGTGTCTATTTGGACCATGAAAGGTTTGTTGGGGTCTGGATGATGAAGGATGGGCTCTTGCATGAACAGTTGTTTCATCACCTCAAAAGCTCATTGGCAAGTCATTGTCCATTGTAACAGCTGGGTTGGCCATGGTTCAGGGCATCCCTCTCTGGTTTTTAGCAACTTGGTCAATGATAGTGTCACCTGTGCAAAAGCTGGGATGAATTGCTGGTAGAATTTTGCGAACCCCCAGGAAGCTCTGTAGCTATCATCGGGTCCAAGGGGGTTGCTAATCCAAGATGACAGAGAAATTTTTGAGGTCAATCTCTATTCCCCCACTAGAAATTCTGTAGCCTAAGTAGTCCAAGGCAGTTCTCTGGAACTCACACTTTGACAGATTGGCGTACAGCTTGGCAGACAGCAGTTTCTTTAGGACTTGCTGGACCAGTTTGATGTGTTCCTCGAGAGTCTTACTGAAGATGAGGATGTCATCCAAGTAGATCAGAATCCCCTTGTAGAGGTGCTCATGAAGGACCTCATTGAACAACTGCATGAAAACCGCCAGAGACCTTGCAATCTGAAAGACATGACATTCAATTGGAACTAAGGAGCAGTTGAAGGCAGTTTTCCACTCATCATCTTCTCTAATGCGTACTCTGTAGTACACCTCCTGCAAGTCCAACTTCATGAAGATTTTGCCCTTGTGTAGGTGGTTGAACATGTCCTTCATTAGTGGGAGTGGGTAGATGTTTTCCACGCTAGGCGTTGATCCCACAAAAGTCCACACACAGCCTCATCAACCCACTTTTTCATTGTGAAACAGGATTGGGGCCACCCGGGAGTTGGCTGGCTGGCTGAACTCCCGCATGAGGTTTTCATCAATGTACTTCCTCAATTTGGCCATCTCCTTTGGGATAATTGAATACATTTGTGGTTTCAGAAGTGTGGCTCCCAGTACGAATTCGATGGCACAGTCCATGAGCTGGTGGGGTGGGAGTATGTTGCATTCCTGCTTACTGATGATCTCCGTGAGGTCTCGGTATTTCCCCGTCACTTCAAATGTATCTAGGGTGATCTCCATAGTAGCGGTTGCTGTTTCCTCTCTAGGCTTTGGCCGGTTGGGGTATTTGAAGTTGGGAAGGCTGTTGGGCAGAGGCAGCATGGGACTGGCAGCTATCTTCAACTCTCTATAGCCCCCTTCCCATGTTATGGTTGGACCCCACTTGCCTAACCAAGCTAGCCCCAACTTCAAGAGATCTGTCATTTTCAGAGCTACTATGAACCGGATGAGTGCTCAATGCTCTCCAATCTCTAAGCAGAGCGGCTCAGTAACTAGCATTGAAGGAGCCCTTCCCATTAGTGACCCATTCACCTGTTCAAACCATATCAGCTGGGGCAGGAGTCAGGTGCAAATGCCTACTTCTTTAAATATGACCTTGCTCACTAAGCACCTTGTTCACCCTGTGTCTAGGAAAGTGTCTATGGGTTTTTTTCCCCCATTTTCAGGAAGACAAGGACGGTCTTGACTAAGAAGGGGGGAATGTCCACACTCTCCATTAGGTCTTCAAGGGTATCCTTGTCACTCAATTCAGGGCTGCTCTCAGTCATTGGAGTTCCTCCTTCCCTGGGCATCGGGGAGGGGGTTTGCACCACTTGCCCCGCAGATTTTCCTCCATCCTTGGCCTTGCATGGAGGGGCTTTTCTAAGCTTTGCCACAGCTGTAGGCCTTCTTTGTGGAACCAGAGTTGATGCAAGGCACTCAAAAGCTCAGTGGCCAAGCTGTCCACATCTGTAGCATCTCACTTGTTGTGTGGGGGCCGCTTTGGTGGGGCAGGCTGGCTGGGCTGCTGCCCACTTCCCTGCAGGTCTTTTTACTGGTTTCACAGTTAGGACCCTCCAATGGGGGTAGAAATCTAGGTGCATAGCCATGGCCAGGTGATACCAGTCCTGGATTCGCTCTGGAGCCCCCCTTATCCTGCATGCCTTTCTGAGTTCTGGATCCAGGCCCTCTTTGAAATAATGGATCAACAGTTGATTGGGCCAATCTCAGAGCTTACAGGCCACCTGGTGGAATTCCCAAATGTACTCCTTAGGGTGCTGGCCCTTTTGCTTGAGCCCCTTTATCTCTGCTTCAGCTTCTTTGGGGTGTACTGTGTCTTTGAATCGAGTTTGCAGTGCTTGCATGAACTCATTGAAGTCATCTAATTCGGGTGCCCCCTGATCATTCATTTCAGCGATCCATTCGGCCACTTCCCCTTCATTCATCTCATTGGCTATCACATAAGTCATGTCCCTTTCAGTAGGGTAGCGATGGCTGTGGGTGTTGAAGTGTGTCTGGATATCATTTAGGAAGTATGCCAACATCACAGGGGTCGCATCAAACATTGCCTTGAAAGGGGGCGGTTCAGGCACTGCATCTGGCAGTTGTAGTGCCGGCTGGGCCTGTGTGACCTGTGGTGGCATCTGCTGTGGTGGTGCCAGTTGCGGCAGCACCAGGTCTGGTTGGGCTGGCACCCATTGGCACTAGACCCATCCCTGCCCTGGATAAAAAGCCCACCCAGGTGGTATCTGCGCTGCGGGCAGGAGAAGGGTAACTGCTGAATGCCAGAGGCCTCTGCCCCAGGCGGTGGGCCTAGCAAGCCTGGTTGCAGTGTTGGACTGATTCCGGGGGCTGCTGCTGTTGGCCAGCCTTGCAGGGGGTCCCCTTGTAGTTCTCCTTCCCCTGGATAAGGAGGTGGCATCCAACTTGGTGTTTCCCCACTTGCCTGAGTCTTGACTGGAGTAGACTTGACTAGCGTTTCCCATGCACAGTTGCTCCAACTGCTTCTGAAGTCTTCCCATCAACATGACACAGGTGGGGGGCAGGATGGTGCGGCTTTTCGGCTCCAGTGCTTCAAAGCTTGGCTTCTCCCTCCATCTGGATGTCGGGTGAGGCATAGGGTGGATCCCAGCCTCCGGGGCAACCTGTAACACCAGGTCAGTCACTGCTCCTCCAGATGGAGCTGGCTCCTCTTGGGCACTCAGCCAGATCAGCTGCACTTTAGGTTGAGCTCTTTGTACAGGTTCAGGCCCCATGCCCATCATTTCTATGATGGCAGTCAACATCATCTCCATCAGGCTGGCAGACTTGTCAAGGGCCGCTAATGCTGCTTCTGCAGGTGAGTCTGCTACAGCGTTTTTCTCTTCCATCTTCCTTGAGCTCTTGCACAACCTGAGAGGTTGGGAGAGCACCCAGGGCTCAAGTCTCTGGCCGTCAATGTTGATGGAGTGTTTCTTTTGTGGGATTCAGGATAATGTCAGGGTTCCACATAACATCAGCAACTCAATCAGAACTCCAAAAAGGTGAAAGTCTTTACAATAAGATTTTATTGAAGACATTGTATTGGCAGGGCTGGAGAAATCCTTTAATCTGAAATTTCTGGGCTTTCTCCACCCAAGTAAAGTGAAAGTTCCTCTCCATTAATCCTCACATGCCAGCTGGTCACCAATCCATTTGAACAGGCCTCCAAGTTCATCTCCAGAAACTGTCCCCCCCAGGTGTCAATGGACTGGTGAGGATTCTCATGAGAAATATTTAGAAAGAATGTAAATAGATAACAGCATCCAAGTTGGTTCTATCAAACCTCCACTCCCCAACTCGACCTTCCTTAGAATGTGTCAGAACTAAAAGGACTATTGTATTAACTGCAAAAGCACAGACTAATAAATCCCCAGCATATATTTTCCTTTTAGGCTTGACACTTCAATTCTGGCAAGTCTCTGGCTGATTTACCATATCTAGTCTTGACTACTTGTCTCTTCAGCCATAATTTTTTTGGGATCCCTTGTATCACAGAGGGCTCAAGCAGCTTATTTGGTAAAGATGTCATTAGTCTCCTTGATATCCATTTTTGTACTGGACTACTGTCCATGCCTTTGGTAGGGGTATTTTTCTAATGTAGAATAGCTTTCTATTGGTCATTACTTTCACTATGAGCTTTCCTGTGTAAATTCTTAGCAATCTTCACAGCTGATTCAGCTTTGCCGTTAGCTTGTGGATGACGTGGTAAAGAAGTCACATGCTAAAACTCCCACTCAGTGGCAAATTTCCTAAATTGTAGGCTTGCAAACTGAGGACCATTATCAGAGATTACTTATCTGGTTGGCCATGGTGTGCAAACTGAGCCTTGCATCTCTTAATGATAGTTTCAGCTGAACAGTCAGGAAGGAGTTCAATTTCCCAAAAGTCAGAGTAATTATCAGCTAATATCAGGTACTTTTTTCCTGCATAGTTGAACAAGTCCATACCCACAATCTGCCAAGGATGTGATGGTATCTCGTGTGACATCATGGTTTCTTTTTGTTGCGAATTTGCATATTCATTGCTGGCAGAACAATTGCTAACAAAGTCCTTGATTTCACCTTGCATGTTAGGCTAGTAGAGAGTGTCATGGGCTTGTCTATAGCATGCCTCCCCACCAATGTGGCTTGAGTGTATGCACAATAGCATCTCTGCTCTCAATAATTTTGGCACTATAACTCTTGGACCCTTGTACAAGATCCTGTTTTGTACACTGATCTTATCACTGAAGGACCAATATTCCCTCACTATTATAGAAACTGCTTCCTTCTCATCTGGCCACCCACTCAGAACAATAGCCTTCAGCACCTGTAAAGCTGCATCAGTGTCTATGTTCTGCGCATGTCCGAGGAAGATGGTGGCCACATTTCCATCTCCGCTGTCCGTCTTATCCTTTTCCCCGTAGAAATCGGGGAGCCGGCTGATTGGGAGGCTTGGACCC
>JAEANM010027192.1:0-10589 GCA_017656035.1 Myanophis thanlyinensis | reverse complement strand
TTTTGCTGGCTGAGGGATTCTGGGAGTTGAAGTCCACAAGTCACATAATTGCCAAGTTTGAAGACCCCTGCTATAGAGGATGGGAGGGAGAGAGAGAATGAGTATATATCCACTTCAATAGTGGAATCCTAGTAATATAACCAGATCATAAAGGATTTCTGGAACATCAAGAAGGATGAAGTTAACTTTATTTGGGGGGGGGGGGGAATGTTCCATAAATTGGACACCATGGCAAAGGCAGCTTGCCACTTAGGTCCTACCAAATGTAAGTCCCTGGCAGATGGTACCTGCATTATGCTTTCTCTGACTTTATCATAATTTTAAGTCCATAAAGACCCAAATTACTACAAAAAGAATTGTTCCATAATCTTATCCTCCATATTTAAATAACATGGTAGGAAGGAATATTGAAGTTATTGAAAGAATTCAGACTGTAGGGGTTTTTTTCTTTCTAACTATAGGGAGCATTCCACTAAAAGGCTAAATTGTTTCTTAAACTTATTAATTTGTTCAGTATATTCTTATGCACTAATTTTAGCACATTATGTTTAAAAGGCTTAATACTTATGATGGCCTATTAAGAACACTGTCATTACATTTTCCATAGGTTTGGCTCAAAACACATTATTAAGTTTCAATTTCGTATCTACCACTCTAGGAAAAAGCATTATACACAAAATGGAACTAAAGTAAAATCTGTTTATGTCCCAATTGAAGGGAAAAGCCATATGACTATTAACCCCAAATTTATATAACTGCCATATATTAAAATGTATGTAAAATCACATCTATACATTTCCTTTTATATTTAAAGTCCATTAAATGAAGATCAATAAAATAGAGATTTTATCACACTTTCAAATAATAAATATGACCCGTCCTACAGTATCCAGAATCAGAGTATCTTTCAAATATGGTCTAAGACACCTTCCTAATATTCACTTTTAAACTATGACTCGTTATTTGCACCTAAAAGCGAAAGACAAAATCATCTTGGTATTTTATAAAATCAGATTACTAATTGCTGGTTAACATGCTCTTTAATAAATAGAAATAAAGCCAAGTTAGACTGTTCACGTACCATTTTGACTGTAGATGCCTTCAAAAGTATAATTGATGAATTGTAGTCCAACTGGATTGTGTACTTTGTTAATGCTGTAACTATAGCTGTTAATCCTGTAAAGTCAAATCAAGCTATATTTTTACATTTTCCTGAATGGCTGCACTTGGCTGAATGCTTACTAAAAATGTATAAATTCAGAAATGTTAAGGCATGCAAAGTAATTTAAAAATTAGGAGCATGTAACAATTTCAATGACTAAGTATTGGTCAAAAAAGTAGGATACCTTACATAAAAGGATCACGTCACATGGAGGTAAAAGTGGAAAATATCAATTTTCAGCCAGTGAGATTCTTAAAAGTATGTATGTATGGAAAATAAGAGATAAGATGAATGAGTAAAATTTAAATGTGCACTACATTTATTAATTGAATACAACTATGCAATTAGTAATATACATATATGTATATGGTTTGCTCATGTAGAATGAATGAAAATCAAATTGTAAAATGAGTGTATAAAGAACAAATAGATGGACTGAGAGGAAAAGGAAGATGAATTTTAAAAACAAAAGATTCTATGAACGGGCATAGGAAAAATGTATGATTTGCAAGGACAGAAACATATTAACTATAGTGAACGGTACTGATGAAAAACAAAAAGGAAATTTTATCTTTGGCCTCCAATTTCTTTTGCTATTTTCTTTTCTTCTGTACTTTGTATAACACTACTTATCCTAAAGGAATATGTTATGCCTATATCATTCTTAATGGTTGGACTCACATATCACATTGCTCCAAAAATGCAACTGGTCTGGTTTCAATTTTGGATGTTGCATGACTCTGCCACCAAGTTAAAAATAATGTGGTTCAGCACAATGTGTCTTCCCCATTTTGTTTCTCATTAATCTCATCATTCAAAATTCTTTCTCCAAATAAAACCAATCACAGTTAAGCCCTGCATTCAGCAAAATTAATGTAGCCCACAAAATCTTAAGCAACTCATCCTGTACACTAAGGACCTTTCATTTTTTTCTAGCACCTATTCCAATCCATGTCAATTTTTTTCCACATAGCTCTAACTTTTGTTTTCCATATAGATATTTTATGTTTATACAAACTAAGATGAACTTTTTTTCAAAACATAAAGCCACCTAGTTTAAAAAAAACCTCAATCAATAAAGCATTTTTATAAACCTTAGATGGCCCTTTAAGTATGTTGCATTAAAAATGCTTCATTTCAGTTTAACACAAGGATCACCGTGTGCTTGGTGCTGTACTGCTCTGAATATCTTAAAACTTGCTTTTTCTCTATAAAGTGAGACTTCTGAAGAGATGGGCAAAACCTAAAGTGGATAAGACTTTTTTTTTTTTTAAAGAGCTGGGATGAGTCCTCTCAGTTCTTTAATATTCATTAAAAGAGCATGATGCATCTCAGTCCCAAATCAAACTCCCTCTAAAATATGCTAAGTGTTTCAAGCTCTGGTGAAGCAAGTTCAGTAACAACTTCCATCATCCACAGCCAGCATTGTTGTCGTACCGGGTATGGATGATCAGCAATTTCAACTGAAAACTGGCTGAGATTTGTCCCAAGAAATATGAATTCTTAGGGCAAATCACCACACCTGGCGGGACACCACATAGGCACACCTCCCCACGAGGAAGGCAAGATGGAATGGCTGGCCGAGACCTGGCAGGGCTCCAAGTTTGATGATTTTCTGACGACCATCCTTCCTGGGTTAACAAATGAGATGGCAGGGAAAGCCAAAGGGCTCCAACTCAGCCCCCTAAAATTGAAGCCACCATAAGGAAACTCCTGGTTTCTTTCTTAAGCCCAGCTCAACCAAGAGTCCCCATTGCCCTTCAATATCTTATTTAATAGCTCCTTTAATCTCTCCTTTACTCTCTCTCCTAAATTTATACCTGCACATGTCTTGATTTTTTTCAACATAGACCACCCTTGTCCTTGAATGGCTGTGTAGACTGGACACTAACATTACTATAAGGTCAGTCAATTTCACTGTAGACATGTTGTACTCTGACAAGAAAGGTTTGAACTGAAACTTCAATCCATGTATTTGCCACACACTAAATAAAAATACCATTCATAAGCCTTGTTAGATAAAGCAATTTCTAGACCTGCTAACAGCAAATGTTAAGCTTCACACCAAGGATAACCAGGATTGCTTGCTTCATCAAGGATAATAACCAGGATTGTGGCTAAGTGAGCACATCCACATGGTGGCAATTCGAAGCACTGGATAAACAGGGAGGGCGGCCGGCCGTCTGGCTTAACTCTTAAGACCCCCATCAGGGAAACTTGCAAGACCCCAACTTTTCCAAATTTGAACTCCAGGGGATTTACACCCCCACCCCCACCCCCACCCCACAATGTTACAAGATAATACTTTAGGAGAATATGCCGCCTGGCCCGGCCCGGAGCGTTGTTTGTGGAATTTTGTTTCCCAGTTGCAACCCTGTACACAGGCTCATTTAGCAATTGCGTCCTACTATAGCCTTAAGCATTTAGTATTGCTGTTTGTGTTGCAAACTTCTTTGAGGATAATCGGCCTCCGAGCAACAAGAGAGCGTGCTCGGTGCTTTCCCTCGCGTACACTAAGCCTCCTCTTGTTGAAAACCGCCTGCATTACAAAGCAAGACGGGCAACCCCGGTTTGCCAGCACATCACCTGCGGAAGCGGTCAGGGAGCCCCGCTGAGTTAGTACTCCTCTCTGCCGGCGCACCTCGTAATGAGCTTTCCGCCTCGCCTTATCTACCTTCCCGAAAACCGGAGAATGGCGCCATTTTTTACTCGCGTTTCTATCCCCTTTTATCCAACCCAAAATTACCACAGTATTGCGTTAATCAGCTTAGATTAACAGTTAACCGCTTAATTAACAGCTTAATCAGTTAACCAGCGGCCACCTATCTCCCCCCCACCCTTTCCCCTATTTCTTTGCTTTACTTGCGTGACACGTCCGTTTCCACCAATGGTAACGTCTTAGCGTCCTTGACCTAGCCAATCACTGTGCCGCAAGCGCCCTAGAAACTGGCTGGAGGAGGAGGTCCTTAGTCGAAATTTTATTAGCTGTGTCAGGCTGTCTCCAGACGTAGCATTTATAACCACAATTTTCACCTTTAGGTTTGAATGCTCCAGTTCCTGATATATATCCCGCTATCAGGAACTGGATCGGTTTCAACCTGTATGTATGTATATGTAATAATAATTCTTGACATTGCTTCAGATCAATGCAAATTAAAGACATCCTGTATTTTAGGTAATTTTTTCCAATTAGTTTAACTGATACCAGTGAGCCACAGAGGGTTGCTTTTGTTAAATAGGATAACTTCATTGCTATTATAAAATAAACAAAACAGTAACCAGCCACAATTATATTACAACATTGAAAATGATCAGGAAAAAAACAAAAAAACTTTTTCTCAGCAGTTACAGTAAGATTTTCAGGAAATCCCTACCATTTTTGGATTTGATATTTCCCAGCTATCTTTTTATTTCATGGATTGTTCTATCTAGAGTCATAGTATGATATGGGTGGCCATGTAAGTCATGTAAATAAATACAGCAAACAGACAGTAAATAAATGTCCATGTCACTTATTTAGCACTGCGTATATTGGGGCATGTACTGCATTATGATTTGCTGAAGGCAGTTATCAAACCCTGAGCTGTGCAACCAGATGTTAAATGTACTTGGATGCATGCAGATTGAGGCCAAAGACATGGTAGCAATGAAGCACATTGGGGATGATTTCAACAGGGAAAGAATAGCAGTGTAATAAAACTCTATATATCTACAAAATTTTAAGTATGCATACTGATTAATATAGCTCTACAAATCAGCTCAACCAATATGGCTGTCACTTAAATGAGGAGAGAGGGGGATTGCTTGTTAATTTTATTTCGAATCTTTGCATAATTGCATGCCTGTAATTAACTGTCAAGATTCTTTGAGGCATAATACACAAAGCAGCCAGGAAATTTGATAGATACTTCTACACTGCAAATGAGTTTTGTTTCTCCAGATAGCTTATATACTGACTTTTACAGTTCTATATCTCATCCTTTCAAGATCTTAGTGGTTTTCTTATTAGTACTTTATAGGGAAAGCACTATTAAATTGGCAATATGATTTGAGATTTATGACAGGCACAAAATTAATACTTGTACATTTGGAAACATTTATAGTACTGTATTATACTCATTTTAAATAATTGGCTAACATATTACATCCCAGAGAACTGAATTTGTTTCTCCTTAGCTAGATTACCAATAAAAGTACTTTAATTTTTTTTAATAGTTTAAAATCAAACCATATTTTTTTGTTCTGTTCTGGAGAAATTCAGGAATTGGGTATGTCTAATTTAGTAAAGAGAATTTCCAGAAGGCAATTTTGTTCCCCACAAAATTTTCTTTCTCACATAGCTGTTAGAAATGAAGATTCAATTGATTTTCAGAAACTGATTGAATTGAAATTCAGTACCAAGCCATGATTTGCTTAACTTTTTGTTGAATAAACCACAATTGGTCAGGTTCATACTTATGCTAATCCATAACATATGATGTTTGAACAATGGCTCAGTTTACCAAACTATTATGACCTAATGTGTGAAGCCAGCCCTTGTTTCTTAACTGAGGAAATCCACAATTGAAGATCACAGAGACTCTTACCTATTCATCCTTCTGCCTATGATTAATCTTGATTCCTCCCAAAAAACCCTGAAATGCAGTTCAAGACAAGAAAATTATATATTGAGTGATTGAATCATATATTAATCATATATTTGAATATATATTGAGCAGCTTCATCATCTGTTCAGTAACATGAAAAAATGTTTACTAATCTAATAAAAGACTAATGTATGGCTTTTTATAAATAATTTGGTTTTGAACATTTACAAGCTAAGATCCACAATCTGTATCACACTATGTTTGTTGCTCCCAGGCTATTCCCCCCTTTTTAGTAACAAATTGTCTTAGGAAAAATTCTGAACTTTGGTTGATCCCAGTAAACACATTATCTCTGGATTCTTTTTCCACCAAGTCCACAGGGCTGTGTTTGTAGCATTTTTTTTAATGTGCCCACAAGTTAGTAGCAGAGTGGCCCCCATACATGTTAATATTGGAGTGGGTTTGACATAATGATCAAAAGCGGTTATTTTGTATTTCCTGGGAAAGATAATTCTTGAGTTTTCTGGTGTTACTTCAAAGAAGATGGCCTTTGCAAAGCTTCAGATGTTTTTCTTGAAAATGTCATAATGTACAGCGTCAACAAATCAGTTGTAATGTGCTTGATATGTAGACTACAGAACTCAAGTTTCAAGGGCTAAAATGAGAATCTATCTTTGCAATGAACTGCAACTTGACTGGTTTTTTAATAATGCCTTCTTCTGAAATTGGTAAATTTACCACCTGATGACGTATTGATGTGTATATCTAATGATGGTATAATAGTTCCTTCTCTTTCCTACAGAACACTAAGATTCATAAGACACTTCCATACATGTTCAAAAAATGAAGGAAAGAATTGGTTCTCATTTGGTAGGATAGATTCAATTATTAGAAACCATGGATATATTGTACTTTAGGCAAGTTCACACAGTGATAACCATGTGAGAAGTCTAAGATTGACTATTGAATCTTGAACTCTTTATATGGACGAGCTTTTTATGAGATTAGTGTAAAACTGTTATATAACCAATATCAGTTCATAATAATAACTACAACTTAAGGGAAAAGGAAAAGTGAACTCACAAAAATGAACTGAAAATAATGTAAACTTTATTTTACTTGATTGTTAGGTTCCTGTTGAGAATAAACAACTTATGTCTTTTTGAAAACAGTATGACTTTTGCAAATTGCACTGCATAAGGCCCTAGAAACAATTATTAAAATATCTTTGTTGCCTTTGATAGCACATAGGCAGCAAACTGAAGAGACATTATTGATTGCTATAATTTCAATAGGATAGCACTTAACATTAGCAATAGCACTTAGACACCTATATACCACTTTACAGTGTTTTACAGTTCTCTCTAAGCAGTTTACTGAGTCAGCATATTGCCCCCAACAATCTGTGTCCTCATTTTACCCACTTCAGAAGGAGGGAAGGCTGAGTCAACCTTGAGCCTGGTAAGATTTGAACTGCCAAATTGCAGGCAGCTGGCAATCAGCAGAAGAAGTCTGCAATACTGCACTCTTGTCATTGCGCCACCATGATGGATGGAGGAAGTAGAATTAATTGTTGCTCATACCTTCTCAAAAAAGAGGCATACATTATTCTTAACAATCCACTTGTCATATGCACATTTTCTCTAAAAGTATGATGGAACAATGGCTTAATATTATGAGTCATGTTGGTTTGGAAGTCTAGGATTTGCAATCTGAACTTTATAGTGCAGAGTTCAAAGATGAGTAAGGGACACTTTATGGATGAAAAGCTTTTTAAAGTTTGGGCATTTCAAGATTTCAACTAGTTCAGTTGATCACTGGTTTTCTGACATATGATAGAATAGTAATCAATCTTTTGTTTAAAAATGCCCCTTTATCATCCCGAGCCATTTTACTATTACTCCTTTTGTAATTATTCAGTATTATTTATAGGAACTACTGAGCATCGATTGAGACAATAGATTGATGAACAGAAACTTGTGATGCCTGGTAGCTATTTGGCTGTGACTGATGTAATAATGGCACTTTATTCTGACATTTGATTATGTTACCGTAAGTCTGAAAATGTCATGGTTATTACCAAGAATTAAATGTCAACATTTTCAGCTGCATAAATCTGTAATGATCAGGAATGGCAAAAAGTAAATGCCTAATTTTTAGTCTTCATTCATAACTTAGTGACTTTTTTTTCCTCTTGATGTGCTTGAAAAAATCACTTCCATTTCCTTTCTGGGATAAGTCAGTGACAGAGTTAAATTCTAACAGCTTCCCTCAACTTCCTGTACTTCTGTGTTACAGCTACAGTATCCTACAGTTCAATAATTATTTTAAAAAAACACACAAAACTACTTCATTTGGTAACAGTTTTTTTACTGGCATATCATTCAAAGTCTAAGCTAAAAAATTAAAAGGGTAGCCCCTTGTTCAGATGGAAGTTGTCCATCTTTGCTGAGAGCTAAAATAGACCCCAAACATACTATGATTCAGTATCTTGGGTGAACCCACCTTATTTATCTATATAAAAATGGATGTATGTGTGTATGTTCCAACATAACTTTGGAACGCCTTGACCAATTTCAACTAAACTTGGAACACAGATATTTACTCTCTGGAAACAAATATTGTGGGGGATAAGACACCCCTAGCACCCCTAGGGGTGTGGACGTGGGTGTGGGTGTGTATGTGTCTGAGCTTGTACTCATTGAGGTGGGTCAAGGGGAGCTCAGCAGAATATAGAGGTAGCCTCAGCGATTGGCTGCAGTGGGTCACGGAGCAGAGCATGACTTGATTGCCTGGATCGGATCACGTGGTGTGGAAGCCAATAGTGGTGGTGGGAGACACATAAATCTGGAGGCCACCTTTCATGAGAGGGTGAGTGAGCCTCTTCCCTTCCCTTAGGGAAGGTTGGGTGTGAGGTTAAAAAGAGGGCTAAGCGAGAGGAAAGAAAGGCAGTTTGTGGTTCACACTATAAATATAATTCATTCCTTTTCCTTTCTAATATAGGATTGGGATAAATAAATACCTGGGCAACGCCGGGTTATCAGTTAGTTTAATTTAAAGTACAGGGTTAGTTGATCAGTTAGACTGCTTAAATCCAATTATTTAGTTACATTTAGTATATTGTGGAATGAATATCATAATGTAATTTAGTTTATTTTGATTTTGGCTTATGTGAATCCAACCACTATGGCTTACTCAGCAAGTGATTTAAAGCAAGCCATGGTTCATGTAAGTCTAAGTTGAAACCCAGGCGTCTTTATATTAAAATGCAAGTATTTCTTTAGCACCACCATATAAAATTACTTTTTTCAAAAAGTCAGTTTTGACTCCTGCCACATTCCAGGACAACTCCCTGCACTTTTCTTTGTTAGAAGTATTTTGCTGTGCCTTTTCCTTAAGGATGAGAAAAAGTTGAAGATGCCCTACTATCAATCGCGGTTGCGGACAGTCGCGTAAGCATTTCACTGCATATCATACCATGTATGATTGTGTATATGACCAATAAAATTTGAATTTGAATTTGAGATCACCAAAAACACAGCTGGCTTGTGTTTAAGGTAGAATACATGGTCACCTGGTTTCAAGCCTGATGCCATCCATGACCATGGCACCAACTGTCTCTTGCTTTATGCAATATACTTTTCCTTCCAAAAATATAGTCCTGTAAAACTGATTAATTTTTTTAAAAATGTAACAACGGTTTCCCTACTCCAGAAAAGAGCATTTTCTAAGAAAATAATCTATATGAATTATTTTCATCAGGCATAATCGAGAATTTTCTTTCATTTAGTTATCTTGCTTGTTTCAGAGCAAGATTGTTTCTTTCATTTAGTTATCTTGCTTGTTTCAGAGCATTTCATAGTAGTATGCATTTATTGCCAAAATACACATTATTCTTAAGATCTGTGTCAGGATTTTACAGTAAAACAATAGTTGAAAGAAGCTGTGATAAGCCGCTTCCCTGCTATTGCCAAAACCATTAAATGGAAACATTTAAGAAGTCACCAAAATTTAGTTTGACAAGAGAGAAACTATAGTCAACTATCCCTACCATGAACGGCCATAGAAAAAGATTGTCACAATGGCTATGTAATATTTAAATAAATTTAAATTATATTGAAAAAGAATAGAATAGATACTTTTGACAATTAGCATTTGCTGCTGGACTGTAAACTGAGAAACCACATATGTACTTCATTTTCCACATTAGAATAGCTTTCTTTGATTACTGTTTAAAATTTCAGTAATGATTTTAAAACTGGTGTTTTTCATATGAATTTGCAAGACAATTTTTGCATAGATTTGCGGCTTCATTTTCATCTTTGATCATTTACCTGAGTTAAATATTTTAAATGTAATACCCTGATCAGACATAGTTTGTATAAGTTATAACTAATAAGGCATAGTTGACTGGGTTCACAAATCATAGTAAGCCATAAACTTAACTATGGTTTACAAAACCACAGAGGCTGAATTTAGACATAATTTTGATTAAAATATAATTTTCCCAAACAACTAAACATAAAGATAGTTTCTTCCCCCATGCATCACTCTGCTAAACATCTAATTCTCACAGCATTGTTTTATGCCTAGATATTTACCCATGTAATAGGCTATATTGCTATTATCCTTGTCATCTCATTTTTCTCACCTCTCATCTTTCCTACTACCTTCTCCCATTGGTGTATTATGATTTATCAATTGTTTGTCTTATGGTTTATGATATCATTTTGTTTTTTATATCTGCACTGAGAAGTTATGCACCAGAGACAAATTCCTTATGCATCCAATCACACTTGGCCAATAAAGATTGCTATGCTATGCTATGCTATGCTATGCTA
>JAEANM010027191.1:0-10589 GCA_017656035.1 Myanophis thanlyinensis | reverse complement strand
TTAAGGCTGATTAAGTTATAAAATTTAGACAATTAATAGTTTAAAATTTAAAATTCAATGAATTAAATTTAAAATCATTGCTGCATGCCTGCTTCTCCTATATTTGTAAATGGAACAACTTTATAAAGATATAAAGATAACTTCCAACAGAATGCAAATTTTGATAGTACCGTTATTTGAATACTTGGAAAATGAGGAAATTACAGAGAGACCAGTACTGACACCTCTAGCTACAAAATCCAAGTTTGCAGTGAAAAAAAAATTGTTTTAGCTTTGATGCCATTTTCTTTTCTTTTTTCTTCTTCTTTTTTTTGAGTCAGTGAGAATCCAATAGTGGCATGAATAGTCTAATAGTCCTCCAAAAATAGAGTCAATACAGATTAAGTTGCATGGTCCAGATAATCCTCCTGAAAAATAGCTTTTATCGTAAAGAACAGCATGGCAGAATATTTAGAAATGTTAAATTAAATCACATTTGGCCAAACATCAAGAGACCCATGTTGCCACTGTCATCATTTTGCACACTGACCACTTCACCACTGGCTTAGGATTGCTGAAGAGATTCAGGCCTCATAACTGCATGATTAAAGCTCAAATCAGTAGTTTGATTGGTCTGCAAATTCAAATGGACTATGTAAAATTAATATCAATATTTATCGAAATTGTACAAGTGGGCACAAAATGTGTATCACTTAGTTTTATCTCTGTATCTCTTATATAGATATTAAACTTCAGTCTCTCTACTCTATGGCTGTAATAATACTTAATTAACACACAATAAGTATTCTATTAAATTTGACTCTTTACTTTGGGGAAGATATTATTCATTTATGACATTTAATTGGAATTGCTACTACAGATCTGTATCTATGGATGATAATATTTCTCCAGGAAAAAAAAAGCATAGTTCATGCATTTCAGGGTGAAGATTCAGCCAAGTGTGATTCTACCAGCTTGACTATAGAAGAAAATAAGGGGGCCTTGAATGTAATGTTGATAGATAAGGTGATAAACAATGCCATTGAATGCAGCTGAACAAATATTAATTAAAGGTGTTAAATAAGACAGAAGGTTGGTGAATATTTCCTTCTTTGAAGAAGGCAATGCTGACAGTTTAGTCCAATGTATTCACAAATTAGCTTTGATTTCAGTGGAATTTTTTCCAAGTGTGTGTGTGTGTGTTGGTGTGTATGTGTGTGTGTGTGTTTGAAAATATATTTGAATTTACAGCATTGAATCAAGTTTACCTTTATAGTAAAGAAGATGCTAGGGATATCCTTAAAATGTTTTTATAGAAATGTATACATTTCAATATTCACAGTTAAAAATATGTAGGTGGGGGAGAGAGAGATTTACCATTCCCAAATCCCAATATATTTTATACTGCCTAAAAATTAATTCCATAATGGAAACTTAAAATGCTTTCACTGATTTTTACAATACAAGTAATACAATTCTATTGATATATATTTGTTAAAATTATTTAAAATCTATTTGTTAAAATTAAACTGATGACCTTCCTTTTTCTGTTTAAAAACTCTATTCTTTGTTCTTCATCACATTACTCAGACTAATAATAAATTGTCCTTCTACACATGAAACACAGACCATCACTCCTGCTTTCAGGGAGTTTGAGAAATCTGCTACCCTTACTAATGTCTCTAAGGATTGCCTGACACATAGCAGGTTTTTAAAGCATTCAGCTTGCAAGAAATAATTCATACAACTAGCTATCATTTGCACTTATCCTCTTACTGCTTGAGGTGAAAGAAGGAGAAGATCAGATTGGAAGATTATGATCAATTTAAGAATTTTATTTACCTCAATTTACCCTTTCCTGGGTGGATAGCATTCAGAGGTGAAATTTTAGCAGGTTCTAGCAGGTTCACTAGAACTGGTAGTAAATATTTTAAGCAGTTCGGAGAACCGGTTGTTAGAAGAAATCTCCTTTTGTTATTTTTCCCACTTTACAGGGTTAATCCTTTAAGGAAGGCAGGAAAGAAACATTCTGGTGTTGTTTCTAGCCTAATCTTTATTGCCCTGATTACAGAAACTGCCCACCCAGTCACATGACTCCCCCAGCCATGCCTAGCAATCCACACCCACAAAACCAGTGGTAAAAAAATTTGAATTCCACCACTGATAGCAATCACCAGTTCCTATTTTCAATGGAATGGGTGAGTGGATAGAGTCAATGCCTGTTTCTGGAAAACGGATGCAGCCTGTTTATTTTATGACTGCATATAAATGCAAACAAATAAAAGTTATTGTCTTCAAATAATCCTCCATATTCTGCTTTCCATTAAGCTTTCCCATTCAAATAATTCAAGGGTGTTAAACATTCTTTTACCCAAGAGACCTTAAAGAACGACACATGATTTTCATTATCAAATTAGATCTGTCATCATAGTGGGTTTGCTGAGGTCTGGCAAGATTTCTGTCAGAGCTTCACATAAAAAGTTAACTTTATCCAGCCTTGTAGCATCGTTCAGTCTGGGAATGGCTGCTGAAGGCCTTTGACAGAAAAACCATTCCTGGTAACAGAACCATTTCAGTAACCAATCCCACCCCTTAAAAACTCTTCTCTGTCAGAAGGCATTCTCATTCTGTAAAGAAATATACAAGTTTCCACCAATAAAACTATCATGTAGTTAGTTGGGATGTTAAATACTGGCAACTATGGATAGAATAGCAGCTAACATTGCATCAAATTTGCCTATGCTCCAGTAGTATGCATAATGGAGGTATCATTGGTCAAATTGCATATTCTAATGAATCTCTAAGTGAACAGAAGAAGATACAATCTTCTTTACTACAAATCATCTTTCTGCAAATTCTGCTTACTATTTATGTGCAATTGTTCAAAATAAAGAAACAGTGAATATGTCAAATGTTTAACTGTGGAACCTTTCCAGTTGATTCTGTGCTGCTTTTATAAAAAAACCTGTAAAGTTGTTAATAAAGCCCACTGTTTTCTTATTTTGAATCTGTAAATTAGCATACATAAATAGTAAGCATGGTTTCAATTTTGTAGAAGGATGTGGTGTTTCACTGTGCTATATGGAGAATGTGTTAGCTTCTCTTCACTTGACGGGGTGCTTAAATATTTGCATGCAATTGCATCAGCATTTATATATTTATATAAATACAGTTTTAATTTTCATGGCAATATAATAATATATCAATATCATAAAGAAGAAAGTAGAGCGGTATCTGTTCTGTTTGCCAGCCAGATGCTTATTGTTGATGGGCAATCATTCTACTGATTCTTTATGTTAAAATTGGATAGCCCTTGCCACTAAAATCCATGTTCTGTATGTTAATATATATGACCACTAGACATAGCACATAAAGTCTGGCAGAATAGGAATTCAAGTAAATCATATTCACTAGGATAGGGAAGTCTCAAACAATAGATAGTGTTTTTTAACTGCTTAGCATCAATATATAGTTTTCTCTCCACAATAGGCAGACCAATTAGTATACTCCAATAATGGTATTTAACATTAGCATTCCTGAATACTGAATCAGCTAGTCTTTAAAGACCAGCATCAGAGCTTACTCCTCAATCTAAGCAGAAGATCTACTGTACAAAGATATTAACTGAACTGTTCCCAGACCTGTGTTTTTCTTTATATGCCCCAGGTCTGTTTTTGAATGTACGGAATACTTCCCCCTCTACTGAGCTTTGATTGCTGTCCTAGAATTCAACCTCTTTCTAGTTGGATTCTGCTTTTGGCTCACTTGAGTGGATAACTAGTTCTCCTGGAAGGGAATTTTCTGGGGCTGATAACCACAACAGCAATAATCCTATGTTCTTGTCAAATCCTATTGAAACATAATTCCATACCTCATAAGTCACATGCCTATATTTGCATCTTGGTTCCCTTCAAAATGAAAACCAGTTAAAATACACACCATTCCAAAATGATTGGATTGGTTTCAACATTTCAGCTTTATATCCTTTAGAAACACAAAATAAGTTAGTATTCTCAAAGAAAAATGTTCCTTATTCCCACCTGAGCTCATCTTAGCATCCTATGATTTGGGTTTGTTTTATTTCTTTTATTATTTAACAGTGTCTAAAGCACTGTAATTGCTGTAGCACTACTGCCAATGGCTGTTAGTATTGGTGGTTGCATAGCCAGGCAATAAATCTTAAATACCAGCCACAGGACACAAGATGAAAAAAAAAGTTAGTACCCTTTTCTCCTTTCTTCTCCTCTTCTGTGAGACAATCTTGGAGTCCTAGTGAACAATCATTTAAATATGAGCCAGCAGTGTGCTGCAGCTGCCACAAAAGCCAACACAGTTCTAGGCTGCATAATAGAGGGATAGAATCAAGATCATGTGAAGTGTTAATACCACTTTATAATGCCCTGGTAAGGCAACACTTGAAATACTGCATCCAGTTTTGGTCACCATGATGTAAAAAAGATGTTGAGACTCTAGAAAGTGTGCAGAGAAGAGCAACAAAGATGATTAGGGGACTGGAGGCTAAAACACATAAAAAACGGTTGCTGGAACTGGGTCTGATGAAAAGAAGGACTAGGAGTGACATGATAGCAATCTTCCGATATCTCAGAGGTTGCCACAAAGAGGGGGTAGTCAAGCTATTCTTCAAAGCATCCAAGGACAGGACAAGAAGCAATGGGTGGAAACTAATCAAGGAGAGAAGCAACTTAGAACTAAGGAAAAATTTCCTGACAGAACAATTAATCAGTAGAACAACTTGTCTCCAGAAGTTGTAAATGCTCCAACACTGAAAGTTTTTAAGAAGAGATTGGATAACCATTTGACTGACGTAGTGTAGGGTTTACTGCCTTAGCAGAGGGTTGGACTAGAAGACCTCCAATATCCCTTCCAACTCTGTTATTCTATTCCTTGCTTGTGAACTTCCCAAACACATTGTGAAACCAGATGGGCTACTGTAGCATGGATCATCTTATGCTCAGATCCTGAAAATGAATTGTTGTGATTGTTAAACACACACTGAATCCATAGGACAGAGCTGTTGAACAGGTATTGAATACAGAGGACAGAGCACTTGTTGCTAGAATTCCCTAAACAAGCCCGAGGCGCAGTGATCTCTTCATTCAGTTCCCAAGTTTGGAAGAGAGTTTTATTACTTCATAACAAGTAGGTTAATATTGTTACACATCTGTAATCTCACAATTTCCATATGGAGAGTTATAGAACAGATATGCTTTTAAAAGCAATAATCAGTAGGGTGGACGTATTAGCAGAAAGCAAAATATGTTTATAGGCTGATATATTAAGGTCAAAGGCTTCATTATATAATATATATGCATACAGTTTATAATTCCAGTTATATCTTTCTTTTGAAGAAATGTCACCAGTCCTATTTGAGAGCTGTAAGACCTCTAGATATTTCCAATCTAGACAGGGAGATCTCACATATCTCCTAACAAATCTCTCTTTTGTATTGCCACCTGGTCAAAATACACTGTGTGCTAGAGGCTGAGTTAAAATGGTCTCCATCCATCCTTGAGTTGGCCAAAAATTATACCAACATGAAATTTGCAGTATCCATTGTTGCCTCTAAGATTCTAAGAGTATTTGAAGCAGAGCTGCCAACACTTTTTCCACCACTTTCTCCATAAAAGGAAGAATGAAGAGAGAGCAAAAAGATGGAAATGATCAACAGTGCTGGAGGCCTAGAGAAACCTTCTTTAAAAGGAGGCACATAACTACTATTTTAAATCAGGTGGTATTACTCCTTCCTTCAAATAAGTATTGACAATTTTCTTGATCCACAATTCGCAACATAGTGGCTGTGGAGAGCATGGATCCAGGCCACAGATACAGAACTCATGCCATCAAGAACCCTATCCACTTCCTTGGGTACATTTATAATCTGTTTCTTTGTTCTTATTATTTTTCCTGGTTTTAAAAAACTGTAAACTTCCCAGACTCATTTGAAATTGGGTGGCATGTATTAAATAAATAGCTACAAAAGAATAATAAAACTGAACCTCACTCATCTCACTAGTTTCTGATATCTAACCTGGAGGAAATGTTTCCACAGGCAATACTAAATCAGATACCACAAGATCACTAAGGATTATAACAGGAACCACGATTGTTTCTACATATACATAATGTATCCACCGTCCCAACTACCCCCAACTTATTCCTAACCTATTTTCTACCCTACCCTCCCATTCTGCCCTAACTTATCTGTGGTCGTGAATGGTTGCATAAGCATTTCACTGCATATTGTACCATGTATGACTGTGCATGTGACCAATAAAATTTGAAATTGAAAATTGAAATTGCTTTGTCTTCTAAGAAACATACAAAACCAACAACTACAATCAGATTATAAACTCCCTTATCCTGTCTATCCTTCTCCAAAAGAATCTGAGTAATTCTGAACAACTTTGCTATGAGATTCCACAGATACAATAAACTTGGAGGAGAAATGATGCTTCATTTCACTTATCAACGCTATGTAGTCTCAAAAATTGATTCTTACCAGTGTTCAGTCTTATTCCCTTCTAGTTTGCTGTCATCTTCATTTTAGGAGTATATTCAATTGCTTCCTCTTCCTATGCTTTTCAATAAACTAGGAAGTCACTCAGAACTGATATTGGTCAGAGATATTGTGGCAGCAATCTCACCCAATCTTCTGAAGGTTTTTGTATTCCAGACATCCATCAGATACAAGGTGGTGTATTCAGTTTCAGTAAATTAACATTTAAAAAAATAAATGTAACTAAGAAAGAAATTGCTTGATTTGAATATAATTCAAAGATTATGCATGATCAAACTTCCCATTTATTTCTTATTGATACCATTAAATCCTTCAAAGTAGGAAAAACATGGTGTGCATGTTATCCCATGAAGTGGAATAAGGTTTATATTTTCTTTGTTCTGATATTTTAATTATGTAGTTTTAATCTCCTTCAAGAAAGCTTATATAACTAACATTTTGAAGCCTGGAAATATTCCATAAACTATCCTGCCATTTCCTTGTTAAATATTGATGCAAAAGTATTAATGATGACCATGGTATGCAGATTACAGGTGATACTAACTATGATTTTCTTTCCTGCACAATCTTGTTTTATAAAAGGCTGGCCAATATCAAATAACAGTACTAGTCAACATTCTGGCTTTATAATCACAAAATTGAAATCAAAAGTGATGGTTGCATTGAAGTAGAAAAGGCTTTTGATATAATAAAGGTTTTTTACAAAGTTTTTTACCTAAATCTTGTTTTCTTTTTCTTAATGAATTGGACAGCAATGTAGTATTCTATGTCTTCTGCTAAGATGATTACAGCTGGAATTTTCATTTATCAAAATGTCTTATGGAACCTGTCATGAGTTTATAATGTGATATTGAAATCATTGGCTCATGGAAGGCATTTGTGACATAACAGCCATTAGAGTTGAACACATGTAGTTAGTAGTTGATAATTATGTTTTTCTATACCAAAATTGATTGATACTGTGCAAGACTTTGGAAATTTATCTGATTGCTCTATCAATTGGAGTAAGTTTCAAATACTTCTGGTAGGTGTTAACACAGTACATTAATGGAAATTTATAAAAAATGTGTTTATAAAAACAATGTTCTCCTTGTGTGAATTTTTTTAAATTTCTAAGAATATTTTTTCTAAGGACTCATTCTTCATTGGTGGATCTCAAAATATCAGATTGCTTACCTCGGGGAAAAAATTGACAAGATACGATAGATTATAGAAAGAAAAGAGTCATGCTATAATTTTAAAGAAAGAGGTAAGTTCATAATTGTACTTAAAATTGTTGTAAAGAAGAGCAGAAGCCACTTTTTGTGTCTTTGTTTGCTTTTTTAGTTTCACATAGAGTAACATAGAATAATAAGATCGGAAGGATCTTGGAGATCTCCTAGTCCAATATCCTGCTCAATAGGAGACCTTATACTTTTCCAGATGAATTGTTGTTCAATCTCTTCTTGAAAATCTCCTGTGATGAAGCACCCTCAATTTCCGGAGGGAAGCCATTTTGATGATTGATTATTCATACTGTCAGAAATGTCTCCATAGTTCTAAATTAGATCTCTCTTTAATGATCTTCCACCTGGTTACTTCTGTTACTTCTTGTTCTACCCTGAGGTGCTTTGGAGAATAGGTCGACCCCCTAATCTGAGTTTTTGAAGAAAAAGAAATGTTGTAAAAATAAATATTTCATTAAGCCTCTTATATTTAGTTAAAAATTATTCTGAGCAGACTGATAATGTGTTTTTTCTGTGGAAAAGACTTCTTGCCCTTCAATAGTTATTTTATCTAACTTATGGGTATTATGAGATTTTAACATTTTTTACTTCAGATTTATTCATCTTATATACAATAATAATTTTTGTATTATTTTGTATTAAATTATGAATAATGTGTTCTTTGACAGCCTGATTTCCTTTTACCACTAACTATTCCAAATACAATTGCTATCTCCAATGAATTCACCCACATGACATGGCCAAAGTAATTGAGGCGCACTTTTTCAAGTTATGTATCCATTTAATTGATATGCCATCCAGACCATATTTAACTAGCTTGCTAATCAGCATATTACAAGGTGGTTTATCAAATGTTTTGTTGGAACCAAGCTATATAATATCTACAGCATTCCAACTATCTTCTAAGAAAGTTATCCAACAAGGGAACGAAAGAGAGACTTTTAATATAAGCATAGTTCTGGTAATTATAGAGTTTATGATCAGCTCTAGATTTTCTAAGATAGTGATGTGTGATTGACTGATGGGTCTGTGATTCTTTGAATTGTTCTTTTCCCCAGTTTTGAAGTTATGAAAGATATTTATACTTTTCAATAATTTCACCAGTTCACCAGAATTTCTCAGACAGTCCATAAGCTAGTAGTAAGAAGTCAACCCAGCAACTTGCTTTAATACTACAGAATATATTTCATCTGGTTCTAGAGACATAAATTCTTCTTTGGCCCCTATTTTATAGGTGGATAATATATCTTGACAGCATTCCTATCAATCTCAAGATTTAATCATTACTAATAATTATTATAATTTCTAATTTATACTCCCAGCAACTCCCAGCAACTCTGAGTTTCATAGTTGCTTGTTAAAACACATACCCTCTTGTTGTAGAAGTCCTAGCCAAATTTGAAGTTAAGTAATTCCAGATAGTCTTCATTACATTATAATATAATTTTGCCTTTTTCAGTGAGTGGTAAGCCAATATCTATCTATCTATCTATCTATCTATCTATCATCTGGAAATGCAACTGAAGCAAGGGTTCAGGAAGCACATTTGGCTTTTGCCACAAACTGAATGAAACCTTACATTTAGATGCTTGTAATTAAAATGCACTGAAAACTGAATATTTGTATCCTTGTCCTTAGTTTACAAATACAGATGTATTCTGTATTTGAATGTATTCTGTATTTTTGTGCTTTGTGTGATTATACCAATGGAGGCTCATTCAATTTCGCTGCACACATGATGTGCATTGACAATAAAGGATTGAATTGAATTGAATTTACCATAACTAGGATTCCCAAAGCTGAAAGTCTCCCAGGTTTCTGTGGACCTCTGAGAGTTCTTCTTCAGTATTGGTCTACTCTAATGAACAGTGGATGTGTCAGACTTTCTGTAGTCATTTTTTATGACTCTGCTACTCCAGTTATTTTAAATGGAAACTTTTACAACTGAGCTATGATTTTATGTTTGCAAAGTATTCTATTTGATCATAAATCCAGCAATTTTAGAATTGAAAAACTTTAGGGTTGAAGATCTTCTAGTCCAACCCTTTCATGCCACTTCAGGCAACGGCCTGACTCCCTCTTCTTTGTGGCGGCTCCTGAGATATTGGAGAATAAATCCACACCCTCTTCCCCATGACAGCCCTTCAGGTATTGGAAGATTACTATCAGGTTTCAATTTAGCTTTCAGGATAAACATACCCAGTTCCTTTAACCCTTCTTCATATGATTTAGCTTTCAAATCATGCACTATCTATTGTTCTTCTCTGCATCGTTTACAGTTCCTCAGCAGTATTCTGGTATTGTGGAAACCAGGACGGTACACAATATTCCTGGTCACATCATTAAATGTCAAATTTTAATCGTTTAATCATAATTCTTAATCAGCCTTTATTTAATTAATTTTAACTAGATTTTAAATTGTTATATATGTGTCTTTTATCTGGCTATACACTGCCCTGAGTCCCTTGGGAGAGGGGGCGGTATATAAATACTGAAATAAAGATAAAGATAAATAAAGATAAAGTACAAAGTGAAAATATCACTTTTCATAATAATAGGATAGACTTTTTGGCAGCATAACACAGTGTTGACACATGATTAATTTGTGGTATATCACAATACCCAGAAGAATTATAGTTTATACATGCATCACCTATATTTAAGTATCCCATCCATCCCTCATTATTCTATTTTATTAAGTACATACCATATTCATTACTATTTTTTCTTTATAAAAATATCCAAAGCCAAAGGCAGAATATCAATAGCCCAAATCTGCAAAGATGAAGTCAGGAAGCAAAGATTCAGAATGAACATAGACTTCCAATAAAAGTCAAATAATAAAA